>PVJH01000489.1:235000-307296 GCA_004026705.1 Nesogale talazaci | reverse complement strand
GGGGGGGGGGGAATCAAGTGTATGAGTGGGTTGCTTATTTTAAATAATGTAAAATGTCAATTGATGACAATCCTTGTTCTTCTCAAATGGATAAAAATGTTGACAAAATTCATGCCTAATGAGAAAACAAGTTCCACCTTGTGGAGTTTTTTCCCCATTTGGGGGTGGGGGGGAATTCAGTTGAGAGTGACTATTAGCAGAGCTCTTTCAGGGAAGACATTGCAGTTTCCTTTTGAATTTTCAAAGCACCAGTAATAACAACAGGCCTCCTCTTTTCCCATGAAGACACTCTGGGGGAGTCCAGAGGAGAGACATCTTCAAACCAGGATAGCTCTCTCCTTGGGAGCACAAACGCATTACAACCTGTACTCAAAGACCATTAAAGAGATGGGCATGTTATCTCTACTGTCTTGGAACTTGGTTAAAATAATTTTAATAGAAAAATTGGGAATTAGAAGGATTGTTGCAAAACTTGTGCTTAAGGTTCTTACCATGAAAAAGAACTTCTAGTGGAAATATGGCAAGCTTTGAAAGAACAGCTCTGAAACAACCAACATTTTCCCCCAAGGTTATTACTGGTGATAAGACATGGTGCTATTTCTATAACCCGAAAAATCAATATCAATCAAGCCAGTGGAAGATGCCATCATCACCTTGCCTCCTAAAAGTTCATCAAGTGAAATCAAAGATCAAGACGATGCTCACTTGTTATTTTGATGTGAGAGTGATATTTCATTTGGAGTTATCCCGTCAGGTCAGACTGTTTAGCAAACTTTGTATTTAGAGGTTCTGAAAATATTACATAACAGTGCATGACAAAAAAGGCCTAATGTGTGGCAGACAGGGTGCTGGTTTTGCCACCATGATAACGCACCTGCTCACATGGCCATCTCACTGTGCCAGTTTTTGGCAAAAATCAGCATGATTCTTTTGCGCTAGGTACCTTACTCACCTGACCTTGCTCCTTTTTGTTTTTGTGAATACCAAGGGGGATGAGAGAACGTTTTCAACTCTATAGAAGAGTTGAAAAGAAAAAAACCACGGGAGATGTTGTCAGCCATCCAAACAGATGATATTGAAAAATGTTTCCAAGAAGAGAATCTCAGATTTAACAAATATATAAGTGTAATGGAGAGTACTTTGAAGGTGATAAGGTTGTTTTGTTAAAAATATTAAATACATAGCTTTGAAACAATAAATCAATTTTTGAAAAGGCACCCCTCATCAATTCTATTGGTATCTTCCCTACTTTTCTTACTCAGACCCTTCTGGAATGTCACTGGGTGGGAGTTGCAAAGACTGTGGTTTAAGAGTCATATTAAACAATTCACTGCACCGTAATCCTTTTTTTCCTGGGTCTAGTCTCTGTGGGTTCTTGACAGGGTCTTAATGAATCTTTGCGGTTCTGAGAGCAAGAGAGGTCCTGGATTTGATTTCCAAACAAGAACTGTAATGCGGGAGGCTGAAGTTGCTTCACACCCTGTGGTGTACCCAGCAGAACTTGTCTAGTATCAAGTTGCTTCTTTTGTTGTTAGGCACTAGAAATTCAGTTCTGACTCATAGCTACCCTATACACAATAGAATGAAATAATGTCTGATACTCCACCACCCTCACAATTGCTTTTATTCTTGAGCCCATTGTTGCAGCTGTTGTGTCCATCCATCTTCTTGAGGGTCTCTGTCTATATCACTGGCCATCTACTTTACTAAGCATGATGTCCTTCTCCAGAGACTGGTCTCTCCTGACAACATCTCCAAAGTGTGAAAATCATATGTTTGTCTTTATGGAGCACTCAGGCTGTACTTCATCCAACACAGATGGGTTTGTTATTTTGTCAATCCATGGCACTTTCAATATTCTCAAAATTCAAGGGCATCAATTCTTCTTAGGTCTTCCTTATTCAATGTCTCATTTTGACATGCATATGAGGCAAGTGAAAATACCATGGCTTAGGACAGGTGAATCTTAGTCTTCAAAGTAATATCCTTGCTTTCAG
The DNA here is from genome assembly GCA_004026705.1 of Nesogale talazaci. Classification (NCBI taxonomy): domain Eukaryota; kingdom Metazoa; phylum Chordata; class Mammalia; order Afrosoricida; family Tenrecidae; genus Nesogale; species Nesogale talazaci. The sequence goes on along the minus strand of PVJH01000489.1, from coordinate 305,299 downwards.
CACCCCACACAGCATCCTGTGTAACATATTTACCCAATGCAAAACATTTTATCTCTTGACTGCTGCTTCCATGAGCTTTGATCATTGAATATTGATGAGCAAGATGACTCCAGTAAAGGACATCCACCACTATCAACTTCCCAGAGAGTTGTGGAGTAGCCACTTTTTCAGAAACTCCAAAAGGATTCAGATGACAGATAGGAGTGAGTTGACCTATTTAGGGGTAGGTGGTTCATAAGTGAGTAATTGATACAAAGTACTGCAGCATTATGATAAAAAATTAGGGGCCATGTTGCAATGTAAATATATATTCTAATGGAGATATGGATTGGGACAATAGGAAAGGTCTGAACAAAAAATGCCTAACTCAACAGATGTTGATCAACAAACTCAACAGATGTTGATCAACAAACTCAACAGATGTTGATCAACAGAGGCTTACTAATACCAAACAACTCTACCTGCCCTGATGTCCAGATAATAAAAGAGAGAAGAAATCCTAACTGGCTTGAATTTAAAGCTATACTAATGATTGACTCCATTGTGCTTAATATGGGAATTAAGTTGACATACAAGGAAAAGAAGTTGCACTTGTACACATATAGTGCCTGAAAATATCATACTCTTAATATCTCACTGACACATTGTTTTCATAGATAAGAATGCATTAGTTAAGCTGCCACGAGCCTCAAATTCATTTATGGAGAAATAACTATAAACCATGGAGAACCATGAGAAATTACAGTTATTGATGATGACATTTGTTGAGTGGAACTTCCAAACCCAATCCCAATATATTGGCAACCTTCTGCTGGTGGCTGAATTTGAGCTTCCAAGCCAGAAATTCACAAAAACAGGTGGGGATCAGAAAAATCTTATAATACTGATGCCTGGGCAATAACCCAGGGGTTTGCTGAAGTAAATCTTGGTGGGGGCTGAGAGACTGGTTTTTTGGTAACCTACCTCAGGTGAGTTCAATGACCAGGCAAGTTCAGGAGCCATTACTTGGGGTGAGCAGAACACAGAAACAGCAACCGCTGAAAATCACCTGGGGTATGTCCAAAATGAAAGCCAAAGGTAGACTGAGACACTGGTTAGACTTGCTTAGGGACTAACAGTGTCAACCATGCTGTTCTAAACAACTTCTCATTTCCAGCAAGTTGATTTTGACTCACAGTGTCTCTGTGGATTTCTGACACTGTACATCTTTCTGAGAGTAAAAGCCTCATATTTCTCCCACTGAGCAGTGGGTGGTTTCAAAATGTTGGTCTCACAATATGTAACCCACAATGCCACCAAAACTCCTTCTTATGGAGTTGTGGAGTAGCCACATGGAAATTAGAGCTAAACAACTGGGGATTCATTTTTATACAGAACGTTGGTGGGAGAAGTAGCTTCTTTGGGTAGAATTAGATGCCTAGGACTTGAAGACCTCACTTGGAAGCTGAAATTACTTGTCAAGGATTCTGAGGGAGGTGATGTGCTCTTTAAACCCAACATTTTTGAAGATCTACTGGTGATGTAGTACTACCTGCAAGGTCAGGAGTTTGAAACCACCAGCCACTCTTGGAGAGAAACACAGCTTTTAATACCTTTAAAGGGTTACAGTCTCAGAAACTTGACAACAGTGAGTTCGGATTTTTTTTTTTGGTTACATCTAATTGGTTGATGGTAGATTTGGGAGTAGTCACTTTGGGGAAATCTTCTCAAAACTGTGGTATCATAAAGTTACAACTAATGAACCAGTTTATTTTGTTATTGCCCTAAGCAACCACACATCTCTCCCTAAAAATAGTCTTCCCGTCTTCCCTAACTGGCCTGTAATATTAGGAGCATACAGGTGGGGCAAGATTTTCCACCTGTATGGACATAGTTGCAGGAACTACTATGCCTTTTCCCTTCTATTTTTGACACAGTTTTCTTTTTCAATTAGATGAAGTAATCTCCTTTCATTTTCCTCAGCATTTTATTGATGTGGTGATGATGATTTCCAACCTGTATTCAGAGAAGCTGTGGGGTGACACAAGAAGAGATGGAGAGAAAGAGCAGTGAGGATACCTTCAATAGGAGACGTCACATAATTGTCTTTTTTATATGTGAGCATTCTGCATGATGTTTTAGTCAGGAAATGAAGAAAAATAAGAGTTCCATTGATGGAATTATAGAAGTGGATTGTATGCATCACCTCTCATTTAATTTGTGATCTGGGCTAGTTCTGAGAATTTCCACAGCATTCCTCCTTGTTTGTTTCTTTCATTTCCTTCCTTTTCTTTGCCCATTCCCTTCTTTCTTTCCTCCCTTTGATCCCCAAACTATTGTCTAAAGGTAGTTATAATCTTGGGTTTGCAGAAAGCCTATGAGAACTAGCCGCAGGACTCACACTGGAGGTCTCCTCTCTGAAACCTGCATTCATGGGCTATGCATCTCCTCTCCCCAACAAGAAACAGAATGACTACATGGGCCATCCCCTTTCCCCCTCAGCTCAGCTCCCCACCAGGCATCCTGCTTAATCACAGATAATTAGATAGTAATTTGTTGCAATTGGAGAGCCCTACTATATTTACCTGGAGTACAACATGCAGAGCTGTGCATGAGGGAACTGGGGTGATGAAGGATGGCAGCCAGGGAAAGTCAGACCCAGCGACCCCCAAACACACTTAGTTAATCTGGTCGTCCTTCTCTGGGGCACAGGACAGCACAGCCTAGGTTCCAGGGCATTCTACAAGCCCATTATAGAAAAAGAAAAAAAAAACATTTTTAAACCAAGGTAGTGTTTCTTTTTGTAATTTTGAATGTATGCCACCAGAAATCTGCTCCATTAACATAATTTTAACATAACAAAACAGGTAGCTAGCAGATCCTCTAAGTTAAGTTTTAACTTAACAATAGAAAATGTCAACAGGAGTTGAAAGCCCTGAAGCCCAGGTCAAAGACTGGTTCTACAAGTCTGGGACACGAAAAAGAGTTTGTGAAAGACTGTTAATAGTGGCCAGAACCATTTTGCTTCTAATAGGAGACCCCAGGATTTGAGGTGCTACCACCAGGCCACTGCTGGACCTCTGGCTGCATCCTCAGGCCTCCCTGAATCAGCACTGCAGTCTGCTGAATGCTGACTGCCTCAGCCACCCCCGGAAGCCTCCACCCATTGCTCTCCAACAGACTGTGGTGGCTCTCAGCCTGATCAGCCTACAAAATACCACACATACAGCCTGCAATCACCCAACCATCATCCTTGAGAGGGCCCTTTAACCTGCCCCCCAAACAACAGAATAAGCTGAGAGGAAAACCCCAGAGAAACAAATGCCAGGGCAGTTGGCTACAGGCAGCCCACAAGAGCATTCCTTTCCTACTCCCAAGGAAAGAGCCACGGGTTCTTTGACCCCCAGGAAAGTGGTGCTGAGCTCCTCCAAAAGGACACACAGACAGAAAACAATGTCAATGAAAAATCAGGAGAAGCAAAAGGCAATGTCAGAGGAAGTCCTGAGCATAGTGATGTTTATAGACGAAGCTTACATTGATCTACAACAAAATAAATATGCAGAATACCGCTTGGAGTCAAAGATGATATGAGGGAAACAATACAGAGCTCCCCACCCAAATTAAAAACAAAGCAAAAATTCACATTCTTCTCAAGCTCACATGGCACATACCTGATGCTAGAACACACGCTGGGACATAAGTCAAGCCTGTGTAAATTCAAGAACATAGAGATCACTCAGCTTTCACTCTCAGACCATTATGCCACAAAGCTGCAAAGCAGCAAAAGGACAATTTAGAAAACAAGGGCAAACAATGGGAGGATGAATAAATCTCTATTGCAAAATTATTGTCTATTGTCCCAGATCAGAGATGAAATTAGAAAGGTTTTAGAAACCAATGAAAATGAGAATAATCATGTTGGCGGGGCTACGCACAGGCCCATTGTCTGTGGCCGCTGATGTGCAGCCATTCCCGCGCCTACCACGGGGTGGCCCCAGAGACGCATAGCCTTGTGCAGCATTCCTCGCAGTGGCCTGCCGTGTATAGTGGGGGGCAGGGCGGGGTCGCGGGGCCAAGCTGGGGAGAGGGTGTAGTCGCTTCTCATCACCCCTGCCGCTGCCTTGTCACTCCCAGGCTTCTGGGGGGCGCCTCACTCACGCCCTGGCCCGCGCCACAGCCCACTCGAAAATGAGAATAAAATGTAACAAAACCGTTGGGACACAGCAAAAGCAGTTATCAAAGAAACTTTGATAGTAATAAATGAATACATGTAAAAGGAAGAGAGAGACTTATGGTTGGTATGCTCGCACAAGACATCCAGCAATTAGAGAACAGTCAACAGGCAAATCCTATTATTATAAAAAGAAAAGAAACTATAAAATCAGGGCTGAGATACAGGAGAGGGAAAGTAGAAAAACATTTCAAAAACTCGATGCAGCTAAAAACTAGCTCTCTGACCTGGTTAACAGAATAAATAAAGCGTTGGAAAACATGAGCAAAGAAAGGAAGGGAAAATTGTCAATAGAGGTGAAACAGGGAACATTACAATGGACCCATTGAAATGATACCGTGCTATGAAGACCTGTATTCAAATGAATCGAACAACTTAGAAGACATGGATAAATACTTGGAAAAACAACCTCTTCCTAGATTAACCCAGATGGAGGTCAAAAACCTCAACAGACCCCTACAAGTAGAAGAAATAGACCAGGTTATGAAGGGAATACCAAAAAAAAAAAAAAAAGGTCCCCTGTGTCAGATGGCTTCACAGGAAAATTCTACCAAGAATTCAGGGAAGAACTGACATCAATCCTACAGAAACTTGCCCACAGCTTAGAAAAAGTTGGCAAACTCCCAAACTCTTTGTATGAAGCTAGTATAAAACTGATACCAAAGTGGGCAAGGATCCCACAAGAAACACTGTTACAGGATATCAAGATTGACCTCTGCAGATGGAAGAACACCCCATGCTCATGATCAGAAGATTTAATATAGTAGCTGTGTCAATCCTGCCCAAGATACTATTTAAGTTGAATGCTATCCTGACACAAATAACATTTTTATTCAAGGAACTGAAAAAACTGACTACAAGCCTCATATGTAGAGAGAAGAAGTCCAGAATTAACAGAGAATTCTTCAAGAAGTTGGAAGAGTTACTCTACCTGATTTTAGTCCCTATTATACAGCCACTGTAGTCAAAGCAGTGCGGTACTGATATAATGACAGATATTCAAACCAATAGAAAAGAACTGCAAGCCCAGGAATGAAATCATCAGCCTACAGACCACTGATCTTTTATCAGACCCCCCCCCCTGTAAGTGGGAAGTGGATGCCCTCTTCAAACAAGTGGTGCTGGAAAAAATGGATATCTACCAGCAAAAAAATAAATCAAGACCCTTACTTCACCCCATGCACAAGAGTAAACTCAGTGTGGATTACAGGCATTGAGGCAAACTCTCCAACTATTAGGTCCACTACTGAGGGAACTGGGACAAACCTAAAAAAATTAGTTTCAGGGAATATATAGGCAAACAGAAATAGGGAAGGATAAAAGCACAACAGAAGCATAAGTTAACAAGTGGGAATACTGAAGATACATCACCTGGGTACATCAAAAATTTTCCAAGAGAATAATAAGGGTGCCTTCAGACTGGGAAAGCATCTTTAGCAATAACACATCAGACAAAGTCCTTATTACTAAAATCTACAATACTCTGCTAGCCTTCAATTTAATTTTAAAAAAAAAACAAAACAAAACTAGCCCATTAAGGAGGTGGGCAAAGGACCTGAACAAAAGTTTCCCAAGGGCAGAAATCTGAATGGTCAGTAAAAATATGAAAAAATGTTCCTGGTCATTAGCTATAAGAGAAATGCAAATGCAAACATGTGGAGATAAAACCTACGACCCTCAAAGATAGCCCAATTCAAAAAGCCAGAAAGTAACAAGGGTGGAAGAGCTGTGGAGAGAGAGTAGCTCTTGCTTTGGAGTGCTCAGAACATGTGTTCCGTGAGACTTGCTTAGGGGGCTATTGAAAATGAAGAAAAAGAAGGAACTCCTTGGGGTTTTTCATTTTGAGCTCGTGGTTTTGCTTGAGGCTAGAAAAACCTGGAACCATGAAGAAAACTATCTAGGATTGAATGTTAAAGGAAGTCTGTGGGAAGGTCGAAATGCTTGTAGGTGACCACCTGGATCCACTTGTTGAGTAGAAGTGGGAGAAATGCAGCAATAAAGAAACTGGCTGAGTCTGGCTACTGAAACCATGGACCTGGTTTACAGGAACTAGAGAAGATGAGAAGTTTGACTGGTCTGATTATCATGACCTAACCCCAGGGGACTAGAGTTGCTGAGAATTTGTGATGGGTCAATGGTCAAAAGACAATACAGTCAATGGGCACTCTGGCGAGGTTAAGTAAGGCAGCCCACATTGACTTGATCAGAACCCAACCAGATGAAAGAATACTTAAGTCTGTGAACTGATGCATATTGCTGCTGGCTTTTTGATGTTTATGCTCTGATTTGATCTCACTTATGGATGTAGGCTTCCCTGAAGTTTCCAACTGAAAAGAAAATTCATTATGTCAAATAATATGATTGTTTCCTGAGAGCACTGAGTTGATATAAGTGGGCAATATAGAACTTGGATACCTAAAATGGGGTGGGTAATGACATGCAGTGGCTAGCTTATAAACTTTCACAGGTGGGGGAATATATTCATAGGAAAATGCAAAACATTTTTAGTTATTTATTACATTTAGTTATAAATACATTAAGAATTCTTTATATGTATGATGTATGTTTATGTATCTTGCATAACCTCTTCAGTCCATATTGTGCAACACAATGAACTATGTACATTTTTTGTTTATTCTAAGGACTTGCACTGAATGAATGAGCCAGGGATGCATAGTCCAGACAGTAGCTGCTGACAGCCAGCCTCAAGCACACTTTCAAATGATCATCAGTCATGGGGAATGATGCTTGTCTTAATGATCTTTATGTGGGATGACACTCATAAATAAGTAGAGCCGGATAGTGCAGTCAAGGAGGTAGCACATTTTCTCATGTCTGAGTCCTTTCTCTCTGCGAGTAATTTCCAGAACTGTTCATGGACTCTGGACTTCTGCTGAATGTCAGCTTGTAGTGTCAAAATCTTGCATTCTGTATGAAAGTGATACTTTTTGTCTTCTTACTTGGTCCTGCTCCCCCACTCATTTTAATACCCTTTCTTATGTTAAGAGTAAAAAACCAAGGTCGAAAAATTGGTGATAAATTAGCTTGTCAGTAGTACTGCACTTTTTGCATTTGTTTGTGCATGTATTTAACATCTAAGATTGCATCTGATTTGCTGCACTGTATATCAATTAAGTGATGGACTTGATGATAGGCTTATGTCTATTTTTTTAATGCCATGTGATCTACCCACACTACATTTGTGATAGACTAGCAGATAGCGATCAACATATTGAACCCTCCTGGTTGAGTGTGCTCACTGTATTAAAGGCTTGAAGTTAAACAAGTGACCATCTAGCAGGGAAGCAATAAAGTCCATATGAAAGAAGCACACCAGCCTGTGTGATCCTGAGATTTCGATGATAGCAGGTATCAGGCATCAGAAGACCCAATAGGAACAATTATATTGATGCACACAAGGGGGTTCAGAGTGGAGACACAAAGTCCATTTGTAGATAATTGGACATCCCCTCATAGAAGGGTAACAAGGAAGGGATGATTCAGTCAGGGTGCAGTAGTGCACTTAATGAAGCACACAACATTCTTGTAGTTCTTTAACCTTCCCTCCCCTATCATATTCCCAGTTCTACCTTACAAATTCAGTCCAACCAGAGCATCTACACTAGTAGAGACAAGGACTCTCACCACACATAGTGCAGGACAGATAACCCCCTCAGGAACAGAAATGGGAGAAAAAAAATATCTTGAGTGTAGGGGGAAGGTGAGAAGACAAGTGGGAGAAAATAGGAACCAATCGAAATGATTGACATATAACTGCTCAACCCCCCCCACATGGGGGACAACCAACAGAAGCATGGGTGAAGAGAGACAGCAATGGTGTAAGATATGAAAATAATTAAAATTTTTAAATTATCAAGGATTTCTGAGATGTGGGGGTAGGAGGTGGATATTTAAAAAAGAGCAAAGCTGAGCCCTGATGGCGTAGTGGTTGTGTACGGGACTGCAACCCACCGGGTTGGCGGTTCAAATCCAGCAGCATCTCTCTAGGAGCAAGGCTGGACTTCACACTCCCATCAGGGCAGTGATGTGGGGGGAAAAAAAGAGCAGCTGATACTAAGGGCTCAGGAAGAAAGAAAATGTTTTGAAAATGATTATGGCAACATATGTACAAATGTGCTTGGTACAACCAATGCATGGATTGTTATAAGAACTTTAAGAGCCCTCTATAAAATGATTTATAAAAATAAAAAAAATCAATAACAATATCTGTAGAAAAAAAGGAAGTCCACACTCATCTCTAGGTTGCACTGTCTTCTTTATTGATTAGTTATTAGTTTTAATTAAGTCTTATATCTATTTCATATTTATATTTTGTCTGTAGTCACTTGGCAAATGTTCATTTAAAAACTTTATTCCTTATGTAGATACCATTTTGCTACCATTATTCAGTAAATAGTCCATTTTTTGCCCATTGAATAAAACACTACCATTGTCAAATATTAACTTCACATTTACCTGGGTCAAAACCGGGCTTTTCAAATAATTTACAGGAATCCATTTGATCACTCCTATGTGGATGTTAACTTTATTACAATGACTTTCGACAAGATTCTAGTAACTTTAGTGTTTAGAGCTGTTTTCCTTATGATTTTAAGGTCCATACCTTAGGGGATAGAAGTACATTAAATTAATGAGTTGATCTTAGAAGGATTTGTATATGTGATAATATCCCTTCTTATCCAAGACACATCTTTCTAGGAATTTAATTTTGATTTATTTATCTTATTACAATTCTTACATTTGCTTTAGTTAAGTCTTGGATGTGTGGAAATTGTTATTCCTGTTCTCAAATCAAGAAACACATTGAAAAACCAAGAATCAAAAATCTTAGATCCATCTGAGAACTGAGATCAAAGTTGAAAACCAAAGCCCAGAAAACTGGAGATACAGGGAGATGCAGAAAAGCATCTTGCTCAATATTGGTAGGGAACTTAAGAGGCAATCAACTTCTTACTGGAAACTGAGTTGGCATTTGCTTGAGAGGTAAAACTTCTGAAAGTCCCGCCTTAGTGGATTCTCAAAATGTGGTTAGACTTAACCTGTGCATGACCCATCAGGTTTCTATAGTGAACACTGAAGAAAAAGAACCCCTCATACTTCTGGCAGAGGAATAGGAAAAGTAGCTATTCTATAATGTACTCTGAGTGCTTCTCTATTCTTAACAGGGACCTGAATTTACACACACACACACACACACACACACACACACACTACTGAAATTCATCCAGTTTAGTTTTTACTAGACCTAACTGACATATGGTTAGTGTAAACATTTCATGTATTTGACTGCCAACGGAAAAGTTGGAGATTTGAGTTCACCCAGAAGTCTCTCAGAAGAAAGACCGAGTGATCCACTTCTGGGGTAGCAGCCACTGACAATGTTATGGAGCACAGTGATGCTCTGATATACCTCACGTGATCATGAGTCAATTTAGATAGAACTAGTTTTGATGTCTGATGTAGAAAGGAATGCAAACACTCAACTCTGCCACTTTGAACCTTCAAATCTTATTTAAAAACAAAAACAGACAGGCAGCAATTACAAAACAAAAACAAAAAAACACACAATAAGAAAATAGCTGAGACTCATTGTGAATGTCACAGCTGGGGTACACGCTTATTAAAAGCCCAAGGATTAATTAAAAGGATCATAGAATTCCTCCCACCCTCTTTTCAGCATCACATCAACAGGGACTCAGCATAATAATAGAGGATTACAGCTGAAAGAACTATATGACTCAGATCTTACTGAAGGAGTCTGTAAAAAAAATCCAAGGCAACAAGGAATGCAAAACAAGAACACCAGAAGAAGCTCTAACTTCTGTCACCTACATCTATCATAAACTGTAGCACAATCAGGTAACAAATAACATGAGAGAGACCGATTTAACTCAGTTTCCTTTACCTGGAACATCATGACCCCATACATTCAGCATATAGCATATGGTATGCTGGAAAACAAATAGTGCAGTCTGAAAATGCAGGACATGCATCAGAACCAGACTCAGGGATGACAAAGATTTGAGGATACTCAAAATGAGAGCTTGAAACAACTATGAGTAATATATGCTAATGGATAACATGCAAGAACAGTTGGGTAATTGTGGTGGTCATGTACTTGATGTCAATTTCATGATTGGGAGTGTAGGGGTGGAGTCTAGCCTGTCACTCTGGAGATAGCCAATGAAGCCTATATGTGGGCATGGCTTTCTCCTGAGACTTCTGGGAAGTCTCGCAGTATTTCCCATTTGGAGAAGAAAGACTTGACTGAGTCTCTGAGACAACGAACTACTGACAAGACGAGATGACAGCATGTTGATCAATCCTGATTCCTGGAGAATGGAGGAGCCAGAGAAAAGGTCAAATGGGCTTACCCTAATGGAGCCAAATCTCTGGGGCTGGAGCAGCCACATGGAGACTCCTGTCAGTTCTGAGATGATCAGGAGGCTGTGGGGAGACCCCTGTAAGCACTGAGATACTTCTACTGCCATTGGATACACAGACTCTGCACCCACTCACCTATGATTGTCCTGGTGTCATCGCATCATAGGTTGAAGGAGGCTTTATAGACTGGTATTGGACCTATGGGCTAATATCAGACTTATGACTTTGCACTGGACTGGGTTGGGATGCTTTCTCAATGTTCCACTCCTCTTGTATATAAACCTTTCTCTTGTATTCATATGCATGCCTCTGAATTTGTTCCTGTAGTCTATCTGGACCAACACAGTAATGAAAACTGAATATCTATGGTAACAGTCCATGTGACTATGTGAGCATCAGTTTCTACAAGCCTGATACCAGAAGAACTAGGTGACGCCTGGCTACCACTACCAACTTCTCTGAAAGAAATTACTATAGAAGGTCTTGGATGGAGTAGGACAAAAATTGTGGAACAGAACTCAAATAATAAAAGCTAGGCTGGATAGAGACTGGTGGAAACCATGAGACCCATGAGTCATCCTCCAGGTCTAGAGATGACTCACCCTCACAGATAAATTTTCATCAAATAAAAGACAGGTAAACAAGAATATAAAATTAAAAAAAACTATAAATTGCTGAATGCAAAAATGCTCTGTGTTGTAAACCTTCACCCAATTTACAGTAAAGGGTTAAAAAATGAAAGCAGAGATAGAAACTATTGGACAGGTGAAAGGGATATAAAGATCTGTAACACAAATGAAAGATGCTTTTGAAGGGCTGGCTCATCAGTAGATGAGATATTGTTATGGAAATAATCAATGAGTTTGAAGATATATTGACAAAAAGTTTTGAAACTCAAAACCAAAGAGAAAATTAGAATTAAAAATGAAAATGCAGAATATACAAGACCTGTGTGACAATTATAGAAGGTGTTGCTGCTAGTCGCCCTGGAGTCAATTATAACTCACGGTGACCACATGTGTGCAGAGCAGAAGCTTTCTGACCGGGGTTGGAGGCTGTGACCTTTCAGAAAGCAGATCACTTCTCTGTCTTCCTGTAGGTACCTTCAAGTCACCAATCTAATAATTGAGTACTAGTAATTCAGGCATTCAGGGATAGTTATAAAAAGTGTAAAATGTACTTCATGAAAATATCAGTTGCAAAACACTCTATGATTCAACAATTTTTACATATAATCTTCAGTGATTATACTTTTCACACTGCATCACCATTCTCATTATTTTTGTTCTAATTGTAATCCCATTAATTTAGACACCCTGTCTTCCACTCATCTATACTTTATAGTAACTATTGCCTATTTGGTTTCATATAGATAGGGTTTTTGTTGTTGCTGTTTTTTAAAGAACACAATATTTAAGGAAGGCAATCAAAACACAATTTTTAAAGGCGAAATTGTTGTTTAGTTTAAAGGTGACTTCAGGGAATAACTTTAATTTGAGTTTTACAGAGTATCTCAGAGGATTCTTTAGCTTCAATGAGCTCAGTATGTCTGGATCATCTAAGAATTTGAAGTATTGCTCTATAACTTTCTCCCTTCCTATGAAGATCCATCTATTTTTTTTCCTTTGGTCAAACTATTTAGTAGTGGTATCTGGGCATTACCTATTTCCATCTGGTCTCAAAATAGAGAAAGTGTGGTGCATGGAAAAAACATTTGCCTGATAGTCATTTTTTTCTCTCTGATTATTAACACTCCTTCAAATAAGAGAAAAAACAGTTGAAGTAACAGTCTATGGTAACAGTCCATGTGACTATGTGAGAATTTTCCAAAATCATTAACAGATACCAAAGCTTGGATCAAGAAAGCACAAAAATATCTGAGGTAGGATTGAAGAAAAAGAACGTGTGTTTAGGCATGTTATACCCAAACTTTAGAAAAACAAAGCAAATAGAAACTTCCGAAAGAAGTCCAGGGTGTGTGTGTGGGGCCATATAGCTTACTTATAGGGGAACAAGTATACAAGTTACAAGTAATTGTAACATATTTTCCTTAGTCAAAAAACAAGCAGAATTGAATGGAGTTAAATTTTTACAGTGGAGTAGAGGGTTAGAAGAAAAGTACCCACCAGTTTAGAATCCTGTATCTAGTGAAATTATCCTCCAAGAGTTGAGGAGAAATAGTCATTCTCAGACAAACAAGAGATGAAGAAGTTTGCTTTAAGAACATCTAGTTTGCAAGAAATGCTAATGAAAACTCTTCAGAGAAAAAAAGTTATATTGGTCAGAAAAATAAAATTGATTAGATCTAGATAAAATATGATTTATAGAAATAATTTATATATATAAACAATTAAGCATACATTTGTTCAAGTTAATAATAATAACAATGCAGTGAAATATAACTTCCACATATGTGAAATGACTGAGAATGATATAGCATGGAAATACATTTTCACAAGATACGTCCCCAAATGGTTTAATGCTGTTTAGTGGAAGCAGATTAGTTGCAACATATAGTTTAAATGTGAGGATAGCCACTAATAGCGTTAAAGATGGAAGTATAATTGATGTATAGCAGATTGGTGGGTATTAGCTCAACTCTAGCAATTTTCAAGGTGTTTTGGTCGCAGATGGGTTAGATGTTAGTTGGTGAACTGCATGATCAGCAGTTCAAAACAGAAAACTGCTACTCAAGGCAAAGTTGAGACTGTATACTCCTCACCTGATTTACAGCCTCGGAATACTATAGGGGTATTTCTACAATGTCCTATAGGGTCACTCTGATTTGGAATGGACTCTAGGGAAGCTGAGGCTTTTGGAGTTACAGCAATGATAATAATAATGGAAGATCTTTATGCCTCTGGGAGATGATTAATAAGACTCTATCATAAATTAACAAGTACATCTCTAAAAGGAATCAAAGGCAGATTAAAAAAAAAACCAAACACAGATCTACGAATGGGTTTTGTGCTCACACAAAATCCTAGTTCCAACCTAAGAACAATTAGTTCTTACATCATAGCCCTGTTTGATCCTCTCCCTCAGGACGGAAATATAGAAGATATGGCTGCAATAGCAAAGTGTGGTAAAGAAATTGTTGATGCCCAGCTGTCAGTTAAAATAGCATCTGGGGTCTTAAAGGGTTGTTTCCAAACAAGCAGCTAAGTGAGAAGTCAACCTTAGGATTGTAAATCATATAATCTGAAGTTGAAGGAGGGAATAGAATCAGAGTTTAAGTTGTGAGATTCTGGTTTGCAGAAGGCAATGATTAACAGTGGAAGCCCAACATACTTTTGTGAGATCTACATAGGAAATAAGCCTCAGTTTATCTTCCTCTATCCATAATGAAGGAATGGGAAGAAACTGGTTACCAAGCAGTGAGTATAGGAGGTCAAAAATGATAAATCTGACTTAAACAGTGAAAACCTTACCACTTAATTTCCTCGCCTATACACATTGAACCTGATGTAGTTTTCAACATTTTCTGGGGATTTTGTTTGCTTGTCTGTTTCATATTCGAGTTTATCTCTGATGTGTTTTGTCATTGTAGGTAGCTCTCTTGAATTTTTGTTATATGGTTTTTGGTATATGAAAGCCAGGATTGATGAACCCATAAAGACAGCAAGTAGAATAAGGGTTACTTGGGGTGGGTTTGGGGTGGGGGTAAAGTGGAGAAAATGTCAAGGAGTTCAAGAAGGAAGAGAATGTTCAATTATATTCATATAATGGAATACTATACAGCTATATATATAAATAACTTTTACCTAGCAGAAAACTACTTTAAATATTAGGGCAGTTAAGCTTTAAAATGAAAAGATAGAGAAAGATAAACTAATATGAAATCTCAAGCTTGTTTATTTTAGACAAAACTAGATATTAGAAGCAGAAAAACATAGATGAAGAGAAATATTATATAGTGATAAAGGGTCATTTCTCAAAGAAGACATAACAATCCTGAATGTATATGCACCTAGCAACAATGTCAAAATGCATGATGCAAAAACTGACAGAAGTGCATGGAAAAAATAGAAAAATTGGATATTCTATTTGGAGACTGCAACACTCTTCTATAAATATTAGACAAATAGAGAAAAAGCAAACAAACCCATAGTCATGGAGTTGAGTCTGTGGCAATAATGTATCTAATATGTAGAATATAATTTTCCCCTAGAATTTTCAGTTTGTAACTCTTTAGGGAGGCAAATCACTTCATCTTTTCCTTACAGAACAGCTGATGGGATTTTCCCACCAACCTTTCAGTTAACAGCATGTATTAGTCTGGGTAGACTAGAGAAACAAATCCATAGACACACATATGGATATAAGGGTATGGTTTATATATAAGAGGAATGGAACATCAAGAAAGCATCCCAACCCAGTCCTGTTCAAAGTCACAAGTCCAATAATAGCTCATATGTCTGATACCAGTCTATAAAGTCTCCTTCCAACTCACGAAGTCACAAACCAGTGGGTGCAGAGTCATGGTGCTGGCAGGAGTCCCCTCATGGCTCCTCACTTCCAAGGCTCAGGGTCTGTCAACAGCATCCAGTGGTGATAGAAGCAACTCAGCGCTGGCAGGGGTCCAGGTGGCCTCTCCAACGTCAGAGGTCTTGTTTCATCAGGGCAAGGCCGTGTGGCTTCTCCTCCGGCTCCTTGGATGCGGCTATCCTGTCCTGTGCGTAGTTTGTTGTCTCTGAGCCTAACTCCCAACAACCGGGGAGTTAGCTTCTCATCTTTACGAGGGAAATATCGCAAGATTTCCCAGAAATCTCAGGAGAAAGCCATGCCCACATAGAGGCCTCATTGGCTACTCCATGGCTATCTCCAGATTAACAGGCCAGACTCTACCCCTACCTATCAATCATGAAATTAACATAAGCACATGACCACCACATAGCCCAACATTTAATTAATTGATTTCCATCTTGACAGATTCACCAGGAAGAAAATGAGTAAGTAAAGAATTGAATAGAATCAACTGAATCTAAGAGACATTTAAAGAATATCTATCTAATAACAGCAGCTATGCACTCATTTTTTGTTCAAATGATACATAACCAAGATAGATACTATTTTGAGTCATAAAACACATTTTTACCAAATTTATAAGAATAGAAACCATGTGAAGCATTTTCTTAGACCACAATTGAATTAAACTAGAAATCAATATTAGAAATATTACTAGACTATTCCAAAGTATTAAAAGATAAAAGTCACTTAAGACAATTTTAAGTGACACATGAAATAAATATCAAGAACAATTAATGTGTATTTTGAACTATTGAAAAATGTATATATTATATCAAAGTTTGTGGGCTATAGTAAAAGTAGTGCTTAGCAGGAAAGGTATAGCTTTGAATGTATATATTACTAAATAATCTATAGCTAGAAATCCAAAAATAATCAACAAAGGTTCATTCGAAGGAAGTTAAAAAAAAAGAAGAGCACCAAGAAGAAGGGAACAGAAAACTAGAGCAGAACTTAGTCTGCTAACGCAAAAGTTCATAGTTCAAACATTTAAAGTAAAA
The DNA here is from genome assembly GCA_004026705.1 of Nesogale talazaci. Lineage (NCBI taxonomy): Eukaryota > Metazoa > Chordata > Mammalia > Afrosoricida > Tenrecidae > Nesogale > Nesogale talazaci. The sequence continues at coordinate 289,156 of PVJH01000489.1, read as the reverse complement.
ACTCGTTCTTTGAAAGAACAATTTACAAATTTTAAAAGCTAGTTCATTGAAAAATATCTAACCAAGAAAGTTAGAAGGAAGATATAGATTATTAATATAAAATTGTAAAGAACATCAAAACTAAGACATTAAAATATAACAAAACAATATTATGAACAGCTCTATGGCCACAAATTTGACAACTTGAATAAAATGGCACACATCTTTGAAAGATACAGTCTACCAATACTGGCAGTTGGAGAAATAGATGACTTGAATAGGACTGTCTCCATTCAGAGGAGCTCTGGTGGCACGGTGGCTCAAATGCTTGGTGGCTAACCAAAGAGTTCACAGCTCAAATCCATCTGTATCTTTGTGGGCGAAAGCTGTGGCAGTCTGTTTCTGTAAAGATTACATCCTTGGAAATTCTTTGGGGAAACTCTGATTTGCTTATAAAGTTGATTCTAAAAGGAACTTCGGGATATCTCATCACACACTCTGAACAATGAAAATAAAAGTTATTTTTTAAAACTTGATTTTGTGACAAAAGTTTTGGCTGTATTTCCAGGTTTTTAAAAATTTATATATTTAAACCAAACCAACCCCTCCTCCCCCCAGTTTCAACCTTCCAAAAATAAAGCACTTAGTTCAGATGATTTTACAAGTAAATTCAACTAAACAAAGAAAAAAATACCAATTCTCTGCAATGTCTTCAATAAAATAGGAACAAAGGGAATACATACTAATTCATTCCATGAGTCCATATTTGCCCTAATATCAAAACCAGACAAAGACATTAAAAGAAAGGAAAAGAGGCGGGGAGACAAAATGACATCCTGGTGATACACTCTGCCCACTCTCTTTACTATAGAAAACAAAAAGACTGAATGAAACACATCCAGAGGACAACCTGGAACTCTGAGCACCAAATAAGAGGGTAAATAATTGGACTAAATATCCAGAAAAGGGAAACAGAATGAAAATGATGATGGAGGAGAGAGACAGTGTGGGTTCCAACTGCCATGCCAGCCATCTTGAGAAACAGAAGACATCACTGATGAGCAAGGAGAAGCTGCCCTCATGGAACAGAAAGAGGATGAAGACACAGTGAAGACAGGTCCAGAGCTATAGCAGGTGAGCAGAATGTGAGCTGAATCTGCAGAGGAAAATGCACAATTCCCTTGAGAATACTCATCTTGAGAGGAGAAGAAGGGATATAAGAGTAGAGAGTCCTCATCCTTTCCCACAAGGACAGATACACGTGAGGAATGGAAACTGGTGACATTAGGCCTCCAGTATCGTGATGCCTGACTGAGTCTGGGAAGGAATGTGACAATTGGATGCACCTGCCCAGCTGTGACCGGGACCCAGACCAGTGAAGTGCAGTCTGAAACTTTCTTCTAGATACCCACAATGCCTTCGTTGTTCTCTGACAGATGACAGTCCTAAAAATTCCGGAGCTAAGGACACTTCCTTGTCACCCCACACCAGCCAGGGTTGCTTGATCAACCATCTTATGGATTCCCACGCACACAAAGCTCTGCTCCTGTGGCACCTGTGTGATCAACAGGCCATTCTCTCAGGAACTCAAGACATGCACTTATAGCCTCTGTTATAAGAGTGCAGGCTTATGGGGACACTTGTCAGGCTCTGGCCTCCTCTTCCAGCATGCGTTTCCATGGACCTAATGGCAGGCAGCTTTGCTGCAGCACTTTTCTTGATTGTTTTTATCTTTTTTCCATGTTTTAAAAATGATCACTTTGTTTAGCCCCTCTTTTCCTCTTCATTTTTCACCATTTTTCTTCATCCTTCCTTTTTCTTTCTTTTTTTAAAGTATGCACCACATGATGAAAGGAGGACATTGTTAGCCCACTAAGCCATGGCATTTCTGGTTCCCTCCTATCCACCCCAAAAAATGAAAAAAAAACAACAACCCTGAACTACAGTTGATGCATTTGAATTATGGTGCTAGTGGAGAATATTGGCAGTCCAATGAACTACCAAAAGAACAAGTAGTATAGCCAGAATGTTCCTTAGAGGCAAAGATGGGTAGACTTCATGCAATGTACTTTGAACATGTTACCAGGAGAGACCAAACCCTTCAGAAGGACATCATGCTTTGTAAAGTAGAGGGGCACCAAAAGAGAGGAAGACCCTCAAAGACACAGAGGTAATAACAATGGGCTCAAGCATAAGAATAATTTGAAGATGATGGAGAACTGGGCATTGTTTGACTCTGCTGCACATATGGTTGGTATGAGTCAGAACCGAATTGATGCCACCTAACAACAACAACAGCTTGCTACCAGACCTGTTCTACACAGCCCATCCTATGCCAGGGGGTAGGTCAACTCCAGCCCTCCCACATCGCTTTATGTTTGATTAAGGTGGGGGGGAGAAGGGGCAGCAAAAATGAGGAAGATCCTTTAGATGGATTTGCACAGTGGCTGCAAAAATGGGCTCAAACATATTAACGATGTGAGAATGCCACACAACTGGGCAATTTTGGCTATTGTGTTGTACATAGGATTACTATGAGTCAGAACCAACTCACCTCCTAACAACAGCAGTCAGCTGTAGCCACCATCCTTACCACTCTACCAACAGGCAAATGATACCACTCACTCCTGCTCCATTTGACTATCAGTATACAATGGATAAGGCCTTCCCACTCCATGCACGTTGTTCTTTGCAACCAGCAAGTAGAGATCACTCACCCATCAGTTGCTGCATTTGACTGAACACAAGGGGGGAGTGACCAAGAGCTACTAAATTAGCATCCAATGCACTATGCCCAGAGGCAGAGACCAAATGACCTCCTTGAAACATGCTCTGCTTAATCTTTCCACAACAGAGACCAGAGAAAACACATACAATTATTAATCTGGAACTGTGTCCATCAAAAGAGAAAATAGAGAACTGAATTACATCTCAGTTGGAAAGGTAGACAGAACAAAAGCAATAACAGAGGAGAGAGAATTTGTGGGGGTCAAACAAATGCATCTGCTAATTTGAGACCCATAAGACAACACACATGGATGAAGAGAGGCAACTTTATGAAATGCTTCTGGGGACAGAGACAAAGTGTGATCAGATCCTAAGTGAAAGAAGGTGAACGGAATGCAAACTGTATTTGGGGAGGAAAGTGCAAAAAACAAGGGTGAATTCTAGTAGCCTGGACAGCCTGGAGAGCGAATATGGAGCCAGTGCAGGGGATAAAACAACTCAATGGTTAAAAGCCCCAGTCATTTGAGTTGAGGACCCCTACAGGGGGAAGGGATGATGGAATGATGACTTGGTGCACAACAGAAATCTCCAATTCCCACTGAGTTTGAGGCAGAATCATATAATTATCAGTGCCTGCCCCAAAGTGTACCAGTCACATGGCATTGAAATGGGACCAAAAGTGCTTATTCCTCTCATATATTTTAGGTGTCCAGGGATGTCTTTCACATACCTTGACCCACTCAGTGAATAGAAACATGGTTCTTATTCATCCCACATCTTACTGGCACATGTGGAACATCACCCACTGATATTGGTCACCCAGTGTACCCATTTCCAAATGGACCACGCACCTTGCCTAAACCACAGGTGTGAAAAATCAGAGGTATTCTTAGAAAACTCAGTTCTCACACAGACTACTGCCTCGATGCAGGAGCCTTGGATTATGCAAAATTAAACCTCTTGCTTTTGATGTTCTCTTTTGGTACTTGTTGATTTGTTTTGGCCTTTACTTCCTTTTTCTATTTTCTTTATTTTCTTTCTTCTTACTAGTTATTTTCTCCCTTTTCTTATTATCTGTATTTCCCCCATACACCTTCCCTTTTATTTCTTTTTCTTTGTTTTATATATTTTAAAACAAGCAATGGACATCGTTACACCATTAACTGGTCAAAACATTCATAAATACCACACTTATTTTCTATGTCTCTCACCGATGGGCAAGTGTCAACTGAATTTTTCTACATGAGTTTAGTGACAGCCCATGAACTACACCTGTCTATCTGGCCCATAACTGCTCTTTATGACCAGCACAGAGATCCAATTTCACATTGCCACCAGTTACTACAAATAATGCTATCAAACTATCATTCAATGTAGCATTCCCACCAACTTACTTGGATTTTTAAACAAAAAATTAGGATCTAGTAAATGAACACATAATCAGCAAACAAATACAAAAATTCTCAAATGCCTCAGAGAGAGCTGACAACATGAAATGAAACTTTAAAAAAGGAAACTATGGATGCAATAAAGTGACTAAAATGAAGATAAAGGAAACTCCCAAATAATACATACTAGAACCATTTATGTAGATAAGGATGCAAGGGATATAAAAAAATAAAACATAATTTAAAGTTATGTATTTAAATTTATTTTTTCTTTTCTTTTATTTCTTTATTTTTTTTTACAAAGCAACCTTATCACTTTCAAAGTACTCTCCATTACACTTAATACGTTTGTCAAATCTGTTTTTCCATTCTTGGAAACATCTGTTTGGATGGCTCCCAGCCTCTCTTTCATTTTTTTTCTTAACCTCTTCTATGCTGTCAAATTGCCACCATTCCTGCCCCTCCTCATTCACAGGCGCAAAAAGAAGTCGCTTGGAGCAGGTCAGGTGAGTAAGGTACATGGGGCAAGAGAGGCATATCGTTTTTTTGCCAAAAACTGGTGCTCTGATCTGCATTGTCATGGTGGCAAAATCAGTCCCCGTCTGCCACAAATCAGGTCTTTTTGTTGCACTGTTACACTATCTTTTCAGAACTTCTAAATAGAAAGCTTGACTAACAGTCTGCACTTGTGAAACCAACTCTAAATGAACGGAGTTGACACCTTCATCTGTTTAGGAAGTTGATGGCCATCCCAAATGAGGTTTGTCATCAATCAACACATCACCTTTTTTGAAATGAGAAAACCACTCATACACTTGAGTTTTTCCCATAACATTGTTCTTGTAAGAAATTTTCCACATCACAACAGCTTTTGCAGTATTTTTCCCAAGTAGGAAAAAAAATTTCATAGCCATATGCTATTCTCTGAAATCAGCCATCACAAAAAACAAGGTTCAAGCGAAACTGCTTTCCTCCCCAAATTCACTGTGACCAGAGAGAACTTTCCCAGGTGATGCTACTCGGTGTCTTAACTCAGAGTGAGTTGCTAGATGCTTGCCAAGAGGGAAAAAGGCATACTATGTCTGGTGGAGACTTTTCCCATTTTGTGAGGAGTGCCGATTTTTATATGCTTGTGTGCTGCTGTGATACTGGAAGATGGGTCACTGGAATTTCAAATGTTAGCATTTTCACCCAAAGTGAAATCAAATTGAGCGTATGGGATATGCTAGAGGTTCAATATCAGCAGCTAAAACAAGGTATATGGCTTACTGTGGAACAGAACATCAATTGCTCCTATGCAAGTTCAGGTTAATGTTGAAGATAATTCAAGCAAGTACACAAGAAACAAACTCCATCTTGAATATATCACACTTGAATTTCAAGAACAGATTTATTCCATTGAATATTAATGACCAAAGATTCGATGGACTACTACACCAAATAAATACAGCAAAAAAATAAAGAAAAGTAATGATTAATAAAAGGGAAAAGATAAAATGGGGTTCAGAAGAAGCTCTGTCAATCACAGAGTAGCAAAAAATGAATGAAAAGATGAAGTCAAAGCACTGAATCGACTATTTCATCTGGCTTAGGATTAGAAAGCCAACAAGAAGAATGCTCAGCATACCTTAAACTGAAAGAACTCAAGAAAAAAATACAAGCTTTGAGTTGTAATGATTAAAAGGTCTATGAGTAAAATATTGAATGATTCAGGAAGCATCAAAAGAAGATGGAAAGGATACATAGATGCATTGTATCCAAAAGACCTAGTTGGCATTCCACCACTTCAGGAGGCGGCATTTGAGCAAGGACCAATGGTGCTAAAAGAAGACGCCACACTGTACTGAGCACATGAGCATAAAGCAAGGCTCCAGAAATTGATGGAATATTTCAGCAAGCTGATGAAACATGGAAGCACTCACTCCAATTTTGTGACATAGACGATTGGAAGAGATCCATATTTGTATCCATTTCATAAAAAGATGACCCCACAAAATATTCAAATTATAAAACAATATAACTGGTACCACATGCAAGTAAAAGTTTGCTGAATATCATCCAACAACAGTTGCAGCAATACATTGGCAGGGAACTGCTAGAAGTTTGGGTCAGATTCAGAAAAGAACATGGAACATTGATGATGTCAGATAGATCTTTGTTGAAAGCACAGAATAGCAGAAACATATTTACATATATGTTACTGACTATGCCAAGGTATCTTCTGTGTGGATCATAACTGAGAAGAAGGGGGATTTCAGAGCCCTTCGCTGTGCTGATGTAAAACCAGAACACGGATGAAGAGTTAGTTACAGGAACTTAATAAGTGAATGCTATAAGTTCTAAGTCAGGAAAGATAACCTTGTAGTTGGGTTAGGCTACTGCTTTTTTTTTTGCCTGTGGTTTCATTCTTTCCCTAGCCAACCAGTATTCTGTTATTTGGAGGGCAAGTTGGATTGATCTCTTAAGGTACCATGGTTGGGAAGTTGTGGGCCCATGAGGATGGCGCGGTGCTGGATGACCTCACAGGAAGCCATGGTGGTATGGCCCATGGCAGCTTTGAGTGCCTCGGAGCGGGTGGGGGCGGCCTGCTGCAATGGATGGACTGCAGAGGGTGGTGGGTGTGCCTTCTTTAGTGTAGAACACAGTAGCTAGTGGGCAGAATTACTCTAGTTGGCAAGATGACCAAAGGGTTGGCTGCGGTTTTCCTGCAGCCGTGTGGAGGGCTGACAGGGCTGCTTTAGTCCATGTGAAGCACTGTGGAGGGTGGGGGAAAGTTCCTTCAGCCAAGTGTAGAGCTGCAGTGTCAGGTAGGGAATCCCCTACCATGTGGGGCATTGTGGAAGGCAGGTGAAGGTTCCCCCAGCAAAGAAGAATGCCAGAAAAGGCAATTGGGAGTTCCCCAGTTGTTTAGAGGGCCTTGTAGGAAAGCAGTAGTTCTACCAATCACTACGAGGGAGGCATAGGGCTGCCAGTTCTCCCAGCCATTCAGGTGTGATGGAAGGCAGGTGGGATTTCCCTAGCTACTAGGAGGTTCCTGGAGGGCTGGCAGGAGTTCCTCAAGCCTTTTGGGGGACGGCAAAAGTTCCCCAGCTGCTTGGAGTGCAGCAGGGAAAGTGAGAAGGTGTTCCCCCAGCTGAGTGGAGGGTGGGTGGAATTGCCCTGGGCAGAGAGGCGTGCCCTGGAGTCTGGCAGTGACATGTGAAAGGAAAGAGGGTGAAAAAAAAAACTGAAAAAAAACGGATCCAGTTACAACTGTGGCGGAAAAGAGAGAAGAGAGAAAAAAGGTTAAGATATAGATCAACAGCCTGTCTGTGGGACTGGAGGGATTTAAACCCTGCTCAAAAGTAGCAGCAGCTATGGTTGTTTTGGCATAAAGCCCTTGGACTGGCCAAAGAAGCCCAATGCCAGCTTCCACAGTCATAAGCCAAAAGCCCCCAGGTCTTCTAAACCTAGCAGATCTGAGTGTACTTTTCTTTATGATGGTCCACCTGTTTCTGGAAGACTGGAGTGTCCCTCTCAGTGGCTCTCCTGCACTGCTTTCCCTCAAGTCCCTCTGGTGTGTTTTACTTGGCTGCCATCTTGGTGGAACTTCTAGTTTCTAATTTTTAAAGAAAACTTCAACCACTTAAAAGAAAAAAATTCATTCCAATTAAAAAATAAGTAGATGACATAAAAAGACAACTTCACCAAAAAAGAGATTCATTCATATAACAAGCACATGAAGAAATTCTTGCAATGATGAAAATATTAGAGATGAAAACCAAAATAATAACGGGCTATTATCTCACCCTAGCAATAATATCAATATTTAATAAGACATAAAACAACAAATGCTGGTGAAGTTGTGGAGTATATAATGGGGACAGTATAATGCAATTATACACTGCAGTGAGCCTCTAATAGAGCCACAATGGTGCAGCCGTCGTGGATATTGATATGGTGTGTCCTCAACATGTGGAAAAGAGAAATACTTTCTGATCTTGACATTCTACTACTCCAGTAGAAGAGTTGAGGCAGGAGCAAGGACGTGCATGCTTGTGTGCATTGCAGCATCATTCGCAAAGAGAAGAGAAGCAATGTAACTGGCCATCAATAGATGAATGAATAAACAAACCGTGGCACAGACACAAAAGCATCCCACTGCACAACATTAAAGAATGACAAAGATTCTGCAAAACATCTGAGAACATGGATGAACCTGGATGGCATTATGCTGAATGAAGTCTTTAATCACACACACAAAGATACAGTTTGTGTCCAGTATGATAAAAAATGAGGAAAAGCTTAAATACAAAAACCAAGATCTTATGTGGTACTAGAGATGGGAGGAGAGGAGAGAGGAAGAAAAATCACTGCTCCTAGATAGCTAACAACTGCTCTGTGCGAGAAAGATGGGCTTCCTTCTTCCGTAAAGAGTTACAATGTTAGAACTCACAGGGCAGTTGGGCTCTGTCCTACAGGGTCCCTCTGAATCAGAATCAACTCGAGGGCAGAGAGTTTGGAGCTAACGCAATGTGTATTAAAGAAAAGGCACTAGATGAAGGGGTGGTTACTAAAGATAAGAAAGCTGCAAGCAAACCCTCTAAATCTTTACAGGAGGAAATCGTCTCATCTTTTTCCCAAAGAGTGCCTCGTGGCACCATTTCAACTACCAACTACCAGTGGTAGTGCTACCACCTGAGTGCACCACTAGCCTTCCATAAATCACAAAGTTAAAGACTATTATACACCCCGGTTTCTGTGATCAGTAACAGGAAACATTCACCTACAAATGGACACATAGGTAGCCGGATCACATGAATATGCGTGAATATAGCAAAAGTTACTGTACTCATGAACATGGGTCAGATGCTATTTCTACACCCATAGTTGTATGTGCTGCAAATATATCCATAGATAAAGTAGTAAAAGCCATGGGGAAATTTATTAAAAACTTCTTGACCATAACAAAATATCTTGAGAATTTGGGTCACTCAAACATACTCACAATCTTCCAGTAGATGCCAATGCAAAGTGACCCTGAGACTGTACCTCTTTAAGGGGCAGAACGTCCAATCTTTCTCCTGAGAAGTGGCCAGTGGTTTTGAAATGCTGACTTTATGTATTGCAGCCCAGCACACAACGCTTATGCCACCATGGCTCCACGGGGCACCAAAATGCCTTGCTAGTAATCTGAGGATTTTGCTTCCTGGGAATACCCATGGCATGCCAGGCTCACCAACAGGAGGTCCCATAGGGCTACTGGGACTCATTCATGGCCCATGGTGGTCACTAAGTACTCTCAGTTGAACACCACATGCCAGAGACTATCAGAGTCAGGCTATTTAGTGAAGGCCTGATCTTGTTTTCAATTCTCACTCCCGCCAACAACTCTTTCTCACTCTTCCACTAGGCACCTGCACAGACATTTTTCTGGACCTGGACCATTCTTCTGTGCCAAGGTACAATTATTTTTCAGAATGACAATAGAGCTTGTGGCTTTCCTCTTTGGATTATGAGAAACAAAGCATTTTGTGCCAATACATTTCTATGTCACAAAAAAGAAAAGAAAATTTTAGATCAGCATTTTTTTTGATTTTTAGGAATATTAGTTACAAAGATACTTAGCAAGAATTAGCAGATTAAATGTAATAATGTATAGGAACAATGATGCCCTACAGGCAAGTGACACTTGTATGTTCAATGTTTGGAAATCAATTAATTAATTTATCATATCAATATGCTAAAAAGAAAACTTTTATGACTATCAATAAGATCAAGAAAGTGTTTGATAAAATTCATAAAGCACTCACGATTTAAATGAAAAAATTAGCATTCATGAAGGAACTTACATAATTTGATAATGAGCATTTTAAAAAGACATGCAACTTCATAACATTTTTAAAAGGCAGACAAAATGATTAAAAAATCAAAAGGCATATGATATCATGCATAATGGTGAGAAACTGTATATTTTCTCTCTAAGTTGGAAAAAGGACAAGGGTGTCCATTTTTATTACTCCTTTTCAAGTCCTATCTAATGTGGTAAGACAGGAAAAATCGGAAAAAGTCACACAAACTGGGAAGTATAAGATAAGACAATTTTTTGTGGGAAAATGGTTTATCTATGTAGAAAATTACTAAGTATTGACAAAATCAGTCATGGAACTACTAAGTAACAATATAGCAAAGTTGAAAGATAAAAAAATTTATATACGAAAGTCAATTGCATTACTATAGACCAACAATGAGCAACTTAAATTTTAAAAAGATTCACCTTTAAATTAGCACCTAAAAACAAAAGGCTTATGTATGTCCCTAATGAATTATAAATAAGATATAGATGAGTAAAACCACAAAATTTTGATCAAATTAATCAAAGATAAAATAAATGGAGATAATCTAATTGATGACAGTAACTCCAAGGATTACATAGAAATCTTAGAGGGCTGTGAATTTATGTAAATGAAGGAGGTACAAATCAGAAAAGGAGAGAAAGAACTGTCCTTTGCATAGGTGAAAAAATGTATTCAGTGCAATTAAATTATAAGCACATAAACTGTTAAATGATTTTTCTGTATATTCTCAAAATCAACAATGACAAAATCAACTCAAATGAAGCACAGGCATAAATTTAAAATCCAAAATTATCATTTTATATTTTTAATGAAATAAGTCAGAAAGTGGGTAATGCGTATGTATGTGTGTGTGTATATATATATATATATATATATATATATATATAGAGAGAGAGAGAGAGAGAGAGAGAGAGAGAATAGGAAATACAATTGTTTAAAAATTTTAAAAAGAAAATGTAGGAGAAATTTTGTGATACTGACTTGGTGATTACTTTTTTGGTAATCATAACCCCAAAAGCATGATTCATAAAAGAAAAAAATCAATAAGGTGAAACTCATCAAAAAAAAAATATATATATATATATATTCAGAAAATATCAGAGAAGGAAAAGAACTGTCCCAAACTCGAATGAAATATTTGCAAAACATATGTCTGATAGTGATTATACCCGAAGATATTCCAAGAACACTAGACACTCAAAAATGACCCAATTTAAGAATGGGTAAAAATCTGAATAGACAACTCAGCATAGAAGATATGGAGATGAAAAATAAAATATATGAAAATATGCTCAACTTCACATGTGATTCAAAAGCAAACTGAACTTGTTGAAATTCAGTTGATCTTGACACATAGGACTGTGGAGGCTGAAGCAGAACTTATGAACTCAAAAGGTTCATAAGGCTATAAATCTTTATGAAGCAGATTGCCATATCTTTCTACTGTGCAGTGGCTTTGGGGTTCTCACTATCAACATTTGATTTGCAGTCTAGAGATTAATCACGGTGCCATTATGACTCCTTTCTATGTCATTCACAAACCCAAACCAACCTCACTTTTGTCCAGTTGATTTTGACCCAGTGTATAACTACTGCCCATGATAGTTTCTTCACACGCCCTAAAACAAAAGACCACTGTCATCTAGGTGCTTCTGACTCATAGTGACCCTCTGTAGATTTTCTGGCTGTAAATCTATGGGAATAAAGAAATGCATCTTTCCTCTGTGAAGTGGATGATAGATTTGACCTGCCAACTCTGGGGTTAGTAGCTCAAACCTTAACCATGAATGCCACAAGGATCCTTTCATATATCATTAGAGAACTAAAGTTTTCACTACAAACCAATTAGAGTGGTTAAAATCCAAAATACCGATAACACCACATGCTGATGAGGGCATAGAAGAAGAAGGCCTCTCAATTGTTGCTGGTGGGAATTCAAAATGGTACATTCACCTTGAAAGTCTGCCTGGATAGTCTGTAAAAAACTAACCATAAGCTTTTCATTCAATTCTCCTACTTTTCTACCTAAAGGAATTAAAACCTTATATTCATACAAATAACTTTCACTCAAATATATGCAGTTTTATAATCCAAAAAAATCACCAAACTTGAGAATAACCAAAATATTCTCATAAATGAATGTATATGAATGAATAGTTCACCTATTAAGACAAAAATTAAAAAATGAAACAACGAAACATTAATCCATTGCCATGGAGTTAATTCTGACTCATTAGCAACCCTGTAGGACAAAATAGAGCTATCCTCTCTATGTACAGTTTTATTCAGTGATTCTAAAATTACTATTCAGCTATTTTCATGGAAGAGTCTTCAATACATATTCCTAAGTGAAGTAGGCCAGTTCATGTTTTGTATTATTTTATTTCTGCAGGGTAATGGGTTTCTTTATATAGCATTATTAATTAGGTTTTAATTCTGCTAAAACCAATCGCTTGAGTCAGTGTGTCCTCTGATTGGTCTACTTTATGAACCTTGCAGGGACTGGTCATTGTACTATGTAAATTAGGTGCATAAAATCGTCCAGTAATCTTGTGTAACATGCAGAGATTTGTCCCAATGAACATATCCTGCTTCCTGAGTTGTATCCTGTTACTTCCAAATTAATCTTGATCTTCAATTGTAGTCTGTTATTTCCCTAATAAAATATATAACTGTTCATATGGTCTGTGAATTCTCTGTGCCATCTCGACAAATGAAACTAGGGGAGAAGCGATGAGTGCCATGCCAGAGAGGGTGAATGTTAGAAAGTGGGAGTTTGTTGGACCTTCACCTCAGAGAAAGTAGTTCTGTGCTGATGCTGACTGTTGCCCCATAGGAACCTAGATGATGTCTGACTACATGACAGTATCAAAGAATAATCTGTTTACAATCCAAGGTTACAATGGCTTGATTCTGCTATTAGTCTCTCTTTCTCTCTCTAGTTTTCATTTTATGTTAAACATTTCAAGTTAATTTAAAGGATGTGCTATTTCCCACATGGTTATCTGATTATTTTATTATCATTTCTTGAGGGGTTGTCTTTTCTACATAGAGCCTTTCACTTTTTGAAGAATCAATTGATCATTTATCCAAGAATTCATTTCTGGACAATATACTCCTGAGATCTACATTTCTATTCTTATGCTAATATCATATAACTGCACTTGAGTTGTTTTGTTTTATTTTTTGTTGTTTTGCTTTTTATTTTTATATTTTGAGTTGTTTTGTTTTTATACAAGAAATAACTTATTGGGAGACTTCTAAATTTCTTTAAACTTGTTTTGGAAATTCTAGGTTCTTTGATTTTTTTCCAAGTAAATTTTAGAATCATTGTGTGTCAATTTCTTCTAGCAAAACACATTATTCTATGATTTTGATAGAAATTGCGTTATCTCTGGAGATATTTTGGTGAACTGACATCTTAATAATGAATATGGTATAGATCTTCTCTTTGCTAAGTCTTTAACTCTTCTGTGCAATGCAACTTTCTATTTATTGTTCTTGTACACATTTTGATAAACATTTCTCTTTGTCTATTTTGTATTATCAATTTTGTATAAAATTTTATGGGCCATTTTAAATATTTGTTATTACTATATAAGAATGGAACTGATATTTTGTATACTGATATTTTATTTAATTGACTATCAGATGGATTCACTAGTTCTAGTAGCTCTTTTATAGATTTTTTTTAGAGCTTTCCACCTAAAAATGTCCTTTGAAGTTTGGTTAAGAAAAATTTCACTCTTCATTTCCATGTGCATAACTTTTGTTTCTTTTTCTTGCCTTATGATTCTGGCTAGGCCTTCAAGTGCAATGAACATTGGTTATAAGAGAGAGGGCAAATCTTTTCTTATTTTGCAGGGATATCATAGCAAAAAATGAGTTAGTCAAGTGAATTTAAATAATAGATATCTACATATCTACAATACGACAGCTGAAATTTCAAATCAGGGTATTGGTCTTCCATGTCTGTTCCCTTCAGGGTCTCTGAGCCGGAGATCATTCACAGATCTCATGTAGCTTAAATATGCTTTTTTTTTAATGAACATGTGGTGCTTCCAGGTAATGGCACTCATCAAGATCGATTGACACCATAATTGCAAATTAGAAAAAGAGAATACTGCATTGTTTAAAATCAGAAATAGTATGCATCAAAGTGGTTTCCTCTCACCATACTATTCAACCACATTCAACATATGAATAAGAATGTGGCATCAGGATTCAAGGAAGGCTTACTAACAATTTGTAATATGCATATAGCACAGTCTGTCTTACTGAAATTGAGGAGGACTTGACGCACTTGTTGATGAAGACCAAGGATTCAGTATGGATTACAACTTAAAGTAAGAAAGAATAAAGCCCTCACAACTGGATTAATGGGTGACTTCATGGAAAATGGGGAAAAAGCTTGAAGTTGTCAAAGATTTTGTCTTTCTTAGATCTACAATCAATGCCCATTGAAGCAAGTGTGAAGAGCTCAAAGGATCCAGTGCCTTTGGTAAATCTGCTGCACAAGACCTTGGTAGAGTCTTGAAAAGCAATGAGGTTACTTTGAGCACTAAGGCTTGCATTATCCATGGCCTGGTAATTTTAATTGCCTCCTATGCATGCAAAAGCTGGATGTTGAAAAGGGAAGACTAGAAATAATTTATGTGTTTTATTTGTGGTGCTAAAGAAGAATACTGAAAGTCACATTGGACTGCTAAAAGGACAAATAGGTCTGTTTTGATAGAAGTATGGCCAGAGTGTTCATCAGAGGCAAAGACAGTGAGACTTTATCTTATATAGTTGGACATGCTGTCAGGAGAGACCAGTACTGAGGGGGGACATTGTGCTGGGGAAAGCAGAGGGGCAGTGAAAGAGAGGAAGACACTCAAGGAGATGGGTTGGCATAGTGGATGCAACATCAGGGTAAAGCACTAGAACATTGTGGGGAGGACTGAGCACTGCTGAATTCTGTTGTGCGCAGGGTCCCCACGAGTCAGAACCAGCTTGACAGCACCTAGTATCAGGCATGTTGTTCAGGACATTCAACATATGCACTTCTATAACAACACCATCTTTAAATTAGTTTTGTGTATGCTTCATAAGGGTCCTAGCTGGAAAGTCTTCAAGACCAATGCAAGTAATTAATGTGGTATTATCTTTACTCATTGTGGTCTTCAATAAAAGGTTATATCAATGGATGCACTATATACATATATATCACCAATAGCTATTTTATCATAGAAAACCAACCCTGATAGGCTTAAATAAATAGACAAGCAACAATGTTAAGGAGAGATTATATTTACTCAGGTAGAGGATTAATTCAAGAGTGTAACTTTAGGCTTGGCCTGATCTAGGAACCTGCTTTTCTCTGCCTCCTTGTTTTCTTTGATTCTTGGCTCTGTTTGTAGATAATTCTTTTTAAAAATTCATTTTCATGGGAGCTCTTAAAGGTATTATAACAATCCATTATTCAATTAGATCAAATGTAATTGTACAATTGCTGCCACCATCAGTTTGAAAACATTTTCTTTCATCTTGAACTCTTTCATATCAGCTTTTTATCCTCCCTTCCCAACCCTATCCCCAGGAACCCTTGTTATTATAGTATCTATTATTGTTATTATTATTTTGCCATATCTTACACCATCCAATGTATCCATTCACCAGTAATTCTGTTATTCATTCTCCTTGAGTGGAGTTATACAGCAATCATTGCTATTAATTCCCTCTTTCCCCATCCTCCCCCTTCCCCTACTCTCAGGGAATTATTACTCCCATTACTATTTCTGAAGGGTTTGTCTATCTTGGATTTCAGGCATGGAATGATCTTAATTATACAAATGAACATATGCAAATCCAACAAGATCAATGAGGTAAAACTAAGGCCATAAAAGTAAGGGGAGGAAATATTAAAGAGCTAGAGAATAGTTATGTGTTTCATCAGTGCTATACTATACCCTGGATACATTATCCCTTCCAGGTGGCCCTTCTGTGTGGATCTGTCCAATATCTTACAAGTAGGTTTCTTTTCCATATTGCTGCAAGATGGCCTTCAGTAGCTCCAAGCTTTTCTCTACATGCTTAGTAATCCAGTGTATAGGGAATTTACTTTTTTCTGTAGTTGTTGCAGAAGTATTGGTGTTGGGTTTCACTGATCAAGCTGTGGCCATATAGTCATCCCTCAATCAGCTACATAGCCAGGTTTTTGGCATTGACAAGAAGGCAACTTCAGCACTCCATCAAGTGAAAGTTGCATAGTTTGTGAAAGTTAAAACAATGAGAATAATTTTACTTACCTCCAAACAACTTCTTTCCACCCTTCTTCTTTTGTTTGCCCCCTCTTAGGGCTGGTAAGTTTCAGCTTTATGCTTGGTGAGCTTAATGGCAGTGACACTGACTTATAGCTTGTTGATAATGAATTAGCATTCACTTCCCCTTCAAGTCTGAAGAGATAAACATATGAAGTTGAATAAAATACAATTTTTTAAGATAAGACTGTCCCAATTTAGAGAAATGTATATGGAAGTCTTTAACTTAAAATCTGACACTTCAAGAATCACTAAGTCAGAGTATTATTTAAGTCAGAGTATATTTTAGTGTTAAGATGGATTCACAAGACAAAAGGTGGGGTTAGTTTAGCCTAAATTATGGGGACAACCAAGGGGTTATTATCAAAAGAAAGGGAAATAAATTATGAGCAGAAATATACATTGTGTTATGCAACTAGAGTTTGCAATATTTCCATAGTGACCAATTGCTGACTTCTGTAAATATATATACCTTTGTACCTCAGTCTCATACAGAGCTGCCATGACACGATTACCGCTGGTTGCACAATTTTCCTTCTCTTCTTTCACTTCTCATTTATAGCTTGCAAAATGTATTAGTTTGGGTAAGCTAGGGAAACAAATACACAGAAACTAATATATAAAAGAGAGTTTTATATAAAGAGTAAGTGTACATCAAGAATGTATTCCAGGAAGAAGCACACCAGCATGTGTGACCACGAGGCATCAAAAGGATCAGGTTTCAGACATCAAAGAACTAAAACTTATGTCATTATAAATGAGGGGGAGTACAGATTGGGGACCCAAAGTTCATCTGCAGGCAAGCAACATCCCCATACATAAGGGTCGTGGGGAGGAGATGAGTCAGTGAGGGTACAGTATAGCAACGATGAAATATGCAACTTTCCTCTAGTTGATTAAGTGATTCTTCCCTCCCCCCCCCTCCACTATCATGATCTGAATCCTACCTTACAAATTCAGTTAGACCAGAGGATGCACAGATAGGAACCGGAAACATGGGGGATCCAGGACAGATTATCCTTTTAGGACTAGTAGGAAGAATGACGATACAGAGAGGGTGGAAGGAAGATGGAGTAGAAAGGGGGAACAAATTATAAGAATCTACATATCACTTTCTCCCTGAGGGGCAGACAACAGGGAAGTGGGTGAAGGGAAACATTGGACAGTGTTTGATGTGAAATAATAATAATAATTTATAAATTATCAAGAGTTCATGAGGGAGGGGGAGCTGGGAGGGAGTGGAAAAAGGAGCTAATATCAAGGGCTTAAAAAGAAGGAAAATGTTTTGAGAATGATGATGACAACAAATGTACAAATGTTCTTTGCATACAATGGATATATGTATGGATTGTGATAAGAATTGTATGAGCTCCTAATAAAATGAGTTTTCGTTTGTTTGTTTTTGGGGGCATCACTGGCCTCTGGTGGTGGGAATAGGAGGCACAGCCTTTGCTCCTGTTGAGCCACTGCTGGAATTGACCTCCATCCCAGTGGGCCGCAGTCCCACGCACAACCACTACACCACCGGGTCTCAGTCCTAAAATGATTTTTAAAAAAGAATGCTTTCCAACCAAGTGCTGCATAAGCCTGTAAGTCCAACATTCACCCATATGTGTGACATCAATCTGCAAAGTCCTCCTCACTCTCACAAAACACAATCAATGACACTGACTGCAGGAGTGTGTAAACATCTCAGTACTGGCAGGGTTCTCAGGGCTGCATCAGGGTAGGTCCATGTGGCTTCTCCTTAGGGATATCTTGCAGGAAGTGAGACTGGCCAGCTGAAGCAGGGAACTGACGAAGGCAGCTGCAGTCTGGTGCAGCCATCAGAAAGCAAGAGACCTGAGAACTAGAAAGGTGACACTCACAGAGCCATTTCTCTCTCTGCCTTTCAGTTCATCCTACCTGTGTTTATCGGCCAGGTGGGCACAATAAGCTGTAACTATCTCTTTATAAAAGTTTGATATTTCATCTCTCCTCTAAATGTCATTGCAGATTATGTGGTTGCTGTTGTTAGGCGACATCAGGTCAGTTCCAACACAGAGCGACAGTATGAAGAACAGAATGAAAGACTGCCCAGTCCCGCCGACACCTCACAACCATTCTGTGCTTCAGCCCTATGCTGCAGTCACTGTGTCGATGGCCCTTGCTTGAGACCCTCTTCACTTTGGGTGTTCCCCTCCTTTACCAAGCCTGATGTATGTCCTTCTCCAAGGTCTGGCCTCTTGTCATCCTGATCTCTCTCTCTCTCTCTCTCTCTCTCTCTCTCTCTCTCTCTCTTTCAAAATCATTTTATTGGGGGTCATCCCATTCTTATGCACACATCAATTGCATGCAGTCTACATCTGCACATTTGTTGCATCGTCATTCTCAAAACATCCTCCCTCCACTTAAGCCCAGGTATCAGCTTCCCTTATTTCCACTCCCTCACCACTTTCCCTCCCCCATGAACCCTTAATAATGTACAAATTATCATTATTTTGTCATATTGTACCCTGTCCAAGGTGTCCCTTTACCCACTTCCCTGCTGTCCGTTCTCCAGGGAGGAGGATATATGTAGATTTCTAGCCATCCTTGTCTCTAAAGAGCACTCTGGCCATACTTCTTCCTAAATGGAATTTTGTATTACTTTGGCTGCCCATGGTACTTTCAATATTCCCCATCAGCATTCCTGAAAACAGGACCATTTCTGTCATTTTTGTTTTGTTTTGCTTTTGTGACATCACTGCCTGGTGGGGGTAGAAAGCCCAGTCTTGCTCCTGGAGAGCTGCTGCTAGATTTGAACCATCAACCCTGTGGGCCGCAGTCCCGCACACAACCACTATGCCACCAGGGCTCAGCCCTAAACAGGATCATTTTTGTAGAATGATTTCAAGCTCTTTGTCTGTGAGTTTTGCTTATATAGTCTTCTATGCGTCAATTATCTCCCCTTCACTCGCTGCTGAATTCTCACTCAGCATATACACCCTGTTTCTGATCCATCTCCCACACAAAGCCTGTCTTGTCCCACCTTCCTCAATTTGGGCACTCAAGTGCAACACACGCTCTCCAAACTTGGGCCTAGAATACTCTTTTTAGCTGAGGAGCAGTGCCTTGTCCAGCTTTCTGATCTCACCTGACCTTACACAGAGTTTGGTGCCAAAAGGTGCCCATCTGGTACTTATTGAATGGAATCAAAGATCATGACCCATTCCTCATTCCCCTGTGTGGGCCATGAATGTTGCTGAAAATACTGGAGATGATGTGAAGTGTCAACCAGAGCCCCACCCAGTTCCCAGAGAGCAGTGCAGTGTTTACTAAGAAGTAGTTATGGTGATTTGTCCTTAAAGGGAGACGGCAGAGTGGATGCCAAATCATGTTACCTTTTACCCACCCTGGGGTCTCAGACAAGCATTGAATCCTGGGAAGTCTCAGGTCCTGCATCTGCAAATAGGTATGGTGAGGCCCACCTCCACAGAGCTGTTGTAAAGATTCCATAAGATAATCCATATGAGGAGGTTAGAAAATTGCCTGTTTATAATAGGTATATAACTCTGTTCACTATAATCTTTCTTCTTCTCAGCTATCTAAAGAGTTCTTTACCAAGCCTACTTACCCAGAGAGCCTGGCACCAATCACCTCCTTCCACCAATACTTCTCTGACTGTTGACACACACCTTCTTCAGATACCTGTTGCTGAAATTCGTACAGAGAAACTATCAAATCATAACACAGAATATCTTCCCCAATGAAACCAGAGTGACGTTCTCCATCAGCAATGATCAGAAGTCTCTTTTTGAGACAACGAAGAATAGCTAAGAATGTCTGCTATTTGGAGGTGAAATGTGGTCCCTAATTTGACATTTTCTCCATTGGAAAAACCTTAACATTGGGAGTATCATTTAACAGTCAAGTCTTTTAAATCAAAACCATACACGGAAATCTATTGCATCTCATAGCACTATGTAAAACTCTATTTTTTAAAGACTTTCAGGTGTAACTAGAAATAATTTTATTATTATTGATATCACTGATAATTTTACAATTAACAGGAAGAATACTTTCATTAGATTTCAATAGTACCATAATTAGCCTATTCTAATTATTAATGTCACATTATTAATAATATAGTTATGAAAGATGTGATTATATTAGCAATAAACAGACAAGAGTGATTTCCTTAACCCCAAAACAATGACCAATGAAAACTTAAGAATATAAACATCCAGCTTTTCCACCCTCTGAGCTCCTTTGGATTGCTGTGCTGGTCAGCCTCTTCACCATGCCTCACAAAATTGAAGAGATAAAGGACTTTCTGCTCATAGCCTGCTAAACGACACTATGTCTATCAAGATCAAGTAGAACAAGTATTAGGTTTCTAGATTAGAGACAAAGGGGGTTGTCTTCCCTAATGCCTGCGCTAGATGAAAATTAGCTGTCCATGCCACATTAAATGGGTCAGAAAGAAATAAGGCGTACTAATAAGACACCTATGGGAAAGATCCAAACTGAGCATCCCCAGACAAAAGTCCCCTGGGTCCAGAAGGGTGGTCCACTTACGCACAAGCACCCAATAAGATCAGCTAATACCTTCAACCACGCCTCCCAGCCTGAAGGGTTAAATACCCGTGCAGCAGATAGCTGCCTCTCCTTTTCAGTCTGCTCTTGCTCAGCTGCATGCTGCAGGGGGAGGGTGGGTGTCCCTCCCACGTGTGTGGAGTGTAAGTGCCTGCGGCACTCCGGGGTCCCTCTTACCTCTCAGGGCTGCTGAGGACTCCCCAGTTCTGCACGTGTGGGTTTCACACTCCTGCTCCAGTCTTCCTTCCACATGATTCTCACCCCCAGTTGGGAACCCCAGCTCAGCTCCTGTGTGACTTGGTTCGCTTTTCAGAAACAGCATGTACCTTTTTGAGACCGTAATACTGAAACTTTCCCTGCCCTTTATAAAAACCCACTTGTATCACAAAAGTGCTTCTTCTGCGTGAATTCTTTCAGTATCATGAAGCAAAGAACTGAGGTACCTCAATCCGGGAGCCTAACACAAGGATAGCATGAAGTTCACGGTTTGGTGCAGCAGGTACCTGTACTCCTTGGGCTTCACTGACAAGGAGGTGGCGGGAAAGTGGAAGCAGTCCCTGACCCCACATTTGACAGTGAGAGGACTGAAATGAACCTAGCTGACTGATGCTGCAAGTTCTAGAAAGATTTTTTTAATTAAAAAAAGAAGAATACAAACATCACTTTCAATGAATATAATGAATACAACATCACTGGTAAATCTTATGATGATCATCACTCTGAAGAAAAAAAGAAACTGATATATAGAAAGAAAAGCAAACTTTTAATTGAAGAAAGCAAAATATAGTGGCAAGTGGTAAGATCAAATGTCTCAATACTCTTCAGGTTGAGTGGAAAAAATTGAAAGCAAAGAATAATTGTATGCAGGAGAACTATGTCAACATCTGAATCATTATATTAGATTGATATTGACACTAAAATAAATATACAAATAGCAGCAAGCAGGATTCACAGATTTAACAAAAAAAAGTTTTGTTAGAAGACCTTAATATTTGAACTTTATTGTTCACATAGCTAGCTATCTGGGTGTGAAAACTAGAAAATAAAGTAAAATGGATTAAAGAGTCAGATACCAAATGCTAATGAAGCCATCAAGACACCAGAAGAAGCTCCCAACACACACTGAAATGACCCCTGGCTAGGAGAGACTCCCTAAGCTGCCCGGTATGGAGAACTCATCAAGAGCAGTGGATTTGATGGCATGGGACTTCACTAGATTATATTTCAGTGCAGTCATAGAAGGTGATCACACACAGGAAGGATATTGTAATAATATAACGAACAGGATTTTTATCTTATGTCTACACAGAATTCATCTCTATCTATAAGTATCACAAACGCAAAAATATTGAAAAGAAAGTAAACTACAGAGACCACACAAAGAATTGAAATCTAATAAAGTAAAGGTCAGTGGTTGGAAGCAGATGAAATGCCCCATCTCATTAGCAAGTGCTGGAATGAGAATTCAAACAATGATATCATTGTAAGCAATTGAATGTATATATCATAAAATGATAATACTAGCAGAGGTACGACAAAAGTATGTGGGGTTGGCAGAAGAATAAAACATGATAAAAGTTAAGCTAATTTGATAGGATGCAATGAATCAAAAACTCTTTAAAGGTACATATTTTTGATCTAATATATATGTTCTAAAATGTGAAGTTTGTATTTTTAAAACATTCAATTGTCTTACAGGAATAACAAAATATGGGTGAAGATTTATGTAGTAAGGGTTCAAACTAGGTTTCATCATATTCTTCAAACTAAAAAAAGATGGGAATCTGAATATCTAGTTAGGTAATGGTAAAATCAATATATTCACACTATTCACACTCTGGAATGTTATGTAAGCATCAAAAATGATTACAGAGAGCATTGAAAGATACAGGGAATGATATGACATAATGGTGAACAGTAGACTGAGAAACATTTACAGCACCTGACAGATGAGGAGTTAGTAAGCATGCTGTGCAAAGAACATTTACATATTGAAATGAACAAAAGGCTAAAAGCAGGGCACAGACCATTGCTATGCAATTGGAAGAAGGAAAAATGTACGTAATTGCATAAACTCAGGAAAACTTGCTCAATTTCTAGAAACTGAGGACACAAAAAGCCAGGTAAATGTGAAACCCCAGGCCTGGAACAATCACATGGACAAGAGTGTAAGAGGGGCACTGGCATTAGTGCTGGAAGACAATGCATATTGCCAGTGAGAATATGACTGGTTTCCATCTTTCAGAAAGCAAAACTAAAAATTAAAATTTGCATGTCTTTCAACTTTACAGATCCACTTTATGGATCTGACAGAAATAAAAGCATTTATCACTTAAAAAAGAAACTTGTATTGGGGTCTCTAACATCTCTTATTACAATCCATACATTGATTCAGTGTGTTGAGCATATTTGCACATATGCCACCATCACATTTTCAAAGCATTTTCTTCCCACTTAATCCTCTGATATAAGCTCCCTATTTCTTTTCCCTCCCTCCCCGCAACCCTCCCTCATGAACCCTTGATAAGTTATAGATTATTATTTTCATATTTACATGATCCTCCATCACCCCTCACCCACCTTTCTGTTCTTCATGCCCCTGGGAGGGGGGTTCTAGTTGGATTCTTGTGATCATTTCCTCCTCTCTCCCCCACCATCCACTAATCATCCTGGTATCTCTACTCTCATTGTTTGCCCTGAAGGATTTATCTATCCTGGATTCTTGTTGTGGGCTCTTATCTGTAGCAGTGTGCATGGTTTGGTCTAATCCAATTTGTAAGATAGAATTGAGGTCATGATAGTGGGGTGAAGAAAGCATTAAAGAACGAGAGGAAAGTTGTGTGTTTCATTGGTGCAGTATCTCTTCCTTGTCACCCCTCTGTGAGGAGATGTCCAATTGTCTGCAGATGGGCATGGGGTCTCCACTCAATACCCCCTCTTCATTCACCTTGGGCGTGTTTTTGTTCTAGGTCTTAGATGCTCAACACCCGATCCCATCAACACTTTATGATCACACAGGCTGGTGTACTTCTTCCATGTGGACTTTGTTGCTTCTCAGCTTGACGGCCACTTGTTTATCTTCAAACCTTTAAGACCCCAGACACTGTATCTTTTGATAGCCAGGAACCATCAGCTTTCTTCACCACATTTGCTTATGCACACATTTTGTCTTCAGTGATTGTGTCAGGAAGGTGAGCATCACAGAAAGTCAGATTGTTAGAACACAGTATTCTTGTGTTAAGGGAGTATTGAGTCGAGGCCCAATGTCCTTCTGCAACCTTAATTTTAAGATATAGATATGAGTTCATAGTCCTATTCCCCTCTGGTTATATATGTATTTATCTATGTACATACCTATATTTAGGCCTCTATAAATATCCTTTGCCTTCTGGTACTTTCCTCTAGGTCATTTTATTTTCCTCTTGTCCCACCATCATGTTTGGCCTTCATTTGGGTTTAGCTTGCAATTCCTAGCTGCTTGATTGCCCTTGATTAAGCCCCACTAGGCATCTTATGACCTTTCATTGATTATAGTTCACTTGTTGTTCCCTTGTCCCTGGGTTGATTCCTTCCCCCCTTTCCTTTCTCCTTTCTTCCCTCCTCCCCTTCTCCCATAGTCCCGCCACTCACTCCCACTTCCACCTCTGGAACCATTGATCCAGTTCTTTTCATCTCTGAATTATTTATCCCCCTATCTTATCTAGATAGACATGCAGATTCATTAATATGTGCAAAACCCAGGCAAAACCAAATAAAACAGCAAAGGAAGTCAACACCAACAAAGTAATAGCAACAACAATCAAAACCAAATTCAAGATAACAATAACAGAAAGAAAGTCACTGGCAAAAATGGAAAAGCCTGTAAATTGTCTGTTTGTTGGCCTTTACGAGTGTTTTCCAGTTGAATCTGATGGGATGCCATATTCTTCCATTCCCCGGTGCTTTCATCATTCTGCTGCCCCTGCTTCTTTGCTGCATGCCCTTTGTGACTTGCCCTGGCGTGATGGGGCCAGACCATGCACTATTCCCACACTGTGCCTCCAGTGCTGTCCCCAACAGCACCGTGGTACAGTGAGAGATGCTGCGTCCCATGGTGGAGCCGGCCCATGTGTTGTCTGCTCCGAAAAGGAACATCAGCATTGAGGCTTGTGGGCCAGGATGTCCTCCTTCTCCACCCCTTTTAATTTCTTCCTTGTGCTCTAATCTGAGGCACCCCTCTCTTGAAGCTGCAGCCCCAGTGCTGTCCTTCGAAGTGCATTCTTCTGGGTTGGGGATTAGTCCCACAGACTTCTCCATTGGTTTCTAGTATATGCTGGTATGTTGTATTCACGACTTGGCGCATTGGATTGAAGCCTGGTCTCTCTCTCCCTCTCATATTATACTTGTCCTTTTGTGCTTCACTTAATTCACTTAGCATGGTTTCCTCCAGTTCTTCCCATGCGGCAAAGTGCTTCATGTGGCAATTGGTGCTTTTTAGGGACACGTTGTATGTATGTACCACAGTTTTGTGATCCATTCATCTGTTGATGGAAATGTGGGTTGTTTCCAACTCCTGGCAGTTGTGAACTGTGCCGCGATGAACATTGGAGAACAAATGTCTGGCCGTAGTTTGTTTGTTTTTTGCCTTGTCTGGGTATATGCCCTGTGGGGGATTGTTGGGTCATGTGGTAGCTCAATCTCAATCTGTTTTAGATATCACCAAATTGATTTCCATAATGGCTGCACATACCTACAGGTCCACCAGCAGTGGATGGGAGTTCCTGTCTCCCCAGAGCCTCTCCGGCACTTGTTACTTTCTGATTTTTTTGAATTGAGCCATGCCTGAGGGTATTAGGTGATATCTCATAATTATTTTAACTTGCATTCTCTTATGACTAATGATTGGGAACATTTTCTCTTATGTTTACAGGCCATTCAGATTTCTGCCCTTATGAAGCTTCTTTTCAGGTTCTTTTCCCATCTCCTTAGTGGGCAGTTAGTTTTTTTCTTACTGAAAGCTAGCATGGTATTGTAGATTGTAGTAATAAGCCTTTGATGTGTCATTGTTAAAGATTTTTCCCAATCTATGGGTACTCTCATTACTCTCTTGGTGAAGTCTTTCAGTGTACACAGTGTTTTATCTTCAGCATATTTGACTTGTCAATTTGTGCCTCCTCTGTTTTTGTATCCTTCCTTGCTTCCGCTAGCTTGCGTATTTCCGCTAGCTTTCCTCTGCCAAAACTCAGGTTCGTCCCAATTCCCCTTTAAATGGCCTTAATAGTTTGGGGTTTGACTTCAAGATCTGCGATCCACCTTGAGCTTATGCTTGTGCATGGAGCGAGATAAGGGTCTTTCTTTATTTTTCTGCAGGTAAATACCCATTTTTTCCAAGCCCCACTTATTGAAGAGGGCATCTGCTCCCCATAGCATTAAACGTATATAACACTTTGGGCAGAACTGGCATTTTTACTATATTGAGCCTTCCATTCCACTAGCATGGAATATTCTGCCATTTGTTGAGGTCACTCTTGATTTCTTGTAATAGTATTCTGTAGTTTTCCTAGTACAAATCTTACGGATTTTTTTTAAGTCAGGTATATCCCTTGATATTTCAGTTTGTGCTTGGCTATTGTAAAGGTTGCTATCTTTACAATTGACTCTTTTGTGATCTTGTCTGATGTGTATAGCAGTTGGATAGACTTCTGTTTGTTAATCTTGTATCCTGCCACGTTGCCATATTCCTCTATCACTTCCAACACTCCATGTGTGGAGTTTCAGGAATTTTTGATATATGAAATCATAGTAATAGTTTCGTCTCTTCCTTCCCAAGGCATAAATCACTTTTAAAGGAAAGAAGAGAAGAAATTCAGTGTCCATTCATAGAGGATTATTGAAGAAATCATGGGTCAGAAGTAGGGCATATTATGGAAAGAAAGAGAGAAAAAGAGAGATAATTCTATATCTGCTGTCAGCTATAGAAGGAAAATTCACAAGAAAAATAACTTTTCAGAAAGTCAAAATGTAAGTATATATAGTAGAAGCCTATTTTTGTAAGCACTAGCAAGGACCATGATTTATATCAATTTAGTATATTTTCCCTTCTCAGACCCTTCCCTCTCGACCTTTTTCCTCCTTCCCTTTCTATCTACCTCTTTATCTAGCCACCCTGAGATCTGCCACTTATGGGCAGTGAGGGAAGGGGAGCACACTGGTTATTTTATGGGAATGGAGTGTGACAGGGGAGATAGTGGGGAGGATATTATTTCCCTTGAGTGTCATTTTTTATCCATGGTTATAGGGAATAGTGGCTAATTTTATAATTTTGGAACAGGAATTTAATAAAAGAATCTAGGACATGAAAAGCTCGATATGCTCTGAAAATATGGGTAAAAGATTAAAAAATTGTTTTAAAAGCCCAAAGGTGAAGCGTTAGCCTCTGAATAGCAGAAGTAGGGGATGAGCTTGCTTCTTTATATTTTCTATCTTCATTTCCAATTTTTAACCACACCCTCCCACCATCCCCACCACCTCCACCACTCAGAATTCATCAATAGAGGCTTTGTGCTCATCATCTTTAATTCCAGGGGAGATGCAGACTTTGACTTTTGGGGTGTGTCTCCTGGGATGCACACGCCACAATCGGTTTGGGAAGGAGCAGGATTATGACAGGGAGATGAAAGAAGGTGCCTGGATGAGACCCTCCAGGC
The DNA here is from genome assembly GCA_004026705.1 of Nesogale talazaci. Classification (NCBI taxonomy): domain Eukaryota; kingdom Metazoa; phylum Chordata; class Mammalia; order Afrosoricida; family Tenrecidae; genus Nesogale; species Nesogale talazaci. The sequence goes on along the minus strand of PVJH01000489.1, from coordinate 261,680 downwards.
TGCCTGGGTTTGGACCCGAGCCCCCTCCTGTGGTGCTGGAAAGTCAGGCCAGCAACTTCTGGAGAGGTTCTGCTTGGGGGCCCATTGGTTCTGGGCACAGATTAGTAACTCTTGCACCCTGGCAATAAAGTGGGGGAGGAGACAGTAAATAAACAACAGGCAAAATTAAAACCAGTAATGAGCCTTATGAATATTGTCGGAGTTGTAATGTTGAGACACATTTATTTGGGAGCACTGCATGTTCTGGGAAAGCATAACGGCATTGTGGCTGCGTGTCCTCATATTCTTCTGCTTATTGGCCCTGGAGGCTGGCAGCACCCGCACCTGTGCCCAGATGCTTTTAAAACCTTGGCAGAGAAAGGGAGGCACATTAAAGTGGTGGGGGTTGGGGGGAGGGGCGGACAGCAGGGTTCCAAGCAAGTCCAGGAGTGTGGGATGGGAGAGGCCTTGAAGCCAACAGCCACACCCACCATGTACCAAGAGGAGAGTAGAGGGTCTGCTGCTGGAATTGTGCCAAGAAGAATGCCAATAATGGGCATTGCCCACATCATGCAGGGTGGATGACTGTTCTCCAGCAAACTCATACCTTTGAGGTGGGAGGTAAGATGCTTAACTCTGGGTGTTAACAAACCCAGGGACAAGGGAACAACAAGTGACCAAAAATCAAAGGAAGGAGAGTGTAGGAGGTCAGGCAGGGTTTTATCAAGGGCAATGTAACCTAGAGGAATTACAGAAACCCAAATGAAGGCTGAACATGATGGTGGGACAAGATGAAAGTAAAAGGAAATAGAGGAAAGTACCAGGAGGCAAAGGGCATCTATAGAGATCTAAATACAGGCTTGAACATATGTAAATATATTTATAGGTGGTGATGGGGAAATAGATCAATGTGCATATATTTTTAGGTTTAGTATTAGGGAAGCAGATGGACATTGGGCCTCTATGCAAGTATTCCCTTAACACAAGACCACTTTGTTCTAATAATCCGGCATTCTGAGATGCTCACCTTGCCAACATGATCATTGAAGACAAAGCAAATGTGGTGAAGAAAGCTGATGGCACTGGTTATCAAAAGATATAGCATCTGGGGTGTTTAAAGCGTAAAGATAAACAAGTGGCCATCTAGCTGAGAACCAACAAAGCCCACATGGAAGGAGCATACCAGTTTTGTTATCAGGAGGTGGAAGGGATCAGATATCAGGCATCAGATCCAGAGCAAAAAATCATAATGTGAATGAGGGGCATAATGCAGCATGGAGACTCAAAGATAATCTGTGGGCAATTGGATATCCCCTTACAGAAGAGTCCTGAGAGAAGATGGGCCAGTCGGTATGCAGTAGAGCACCCATGAAACATATAGCTTTCCTCTGATTCTTTAATGCTTCCCCCCACCCCACACACACACACTATCATGACCTCAATTCTACCTTACAAATCTGATTAGACAAAAGCAAGTACATGGGTACATTTAAGAGCTGAAAACACAGGGAATACAGGACAGTTTAGCTCCTTGAAACCTATATTGAAAGTAGCCATATGAGGAGGGTAAGAGGAAGTGGAGGAAAAAAGGAGAAACCGATCACAATGGCCTACCTATAGCCTCCTCCTTGGGGGAAGGGCAACAAGAAAAGGGGTAAAGGGAAACATTGGAAGTGCAAGACATGAACAAATAATAATTTATAAATTATCAAGGGGTCATGAGGTAAGGAGGGGGAAAATGAGGAGCTGATACCAAGGGTTCAAGTAGAAAAAAATGCTTTGAAAATTATGACAACATATGTACAAATGTGCTTGATACAATGGATGAGCGTATGGATTGTGATAAAAGTTGTATGAACCCCCAATAAAATGATTTATAATTTAAAAATATGCTTAGCTCATGGAGGGCCTGAGATTACTGCCCAATGGATCTGAGGGACAAAGCGACTGGAGCTAGTTCCCAGGCCCTTCATAGTTCTGTGAGCATTTTGCCTGCGGGGCGAGGGCTTTGAACTGGAGTTGCTTCCTTCTCAACATCCTGGAGAATGCCCCTAAGATTCTAATGCCTTCAGCTGAGGAAACCAGAGTGCAAACAGTAGCTGAGGGAGAGACTAGAAGGCTTAGCAGAAGGGGTCTGGGAGGGAACGTTCAGGATTGTAAATTGCCCTGAGGTGAAGTTTCTACTATCTTGAAGCAGGGTTTTGGGGATGAATCGCATCTTCTTTTCAGGGAGACAATCACTTCAGGACTTCAGGAAGCAAAAATTATGCTGACAAGAGACATACACTATGAAACTTCAAAAGAGGGATTTTAAATCTCTGAAATTATTTCAGGAAGGAGACCGAATGGTCGAACACCATTCTGCAAAATACTTGGAAGCTCGGTAGAGTCATTTATTAAAACAAAGATGACTGGTTCCTCTGGTGGGTTTCTGTGCTCCATAATTTCATAGCTTGTGGATCAAGAACCTGGTGGAGGTGGGGCATGCTGGGCCCTCCTCCTTGGGGGGGGGGGTGGCAGTCATGTACTTTGGTGTCAATTTCATGATTGGGAGTGTAGGGGTGGAGTCTAACCTGTCAATCTGGAGGTAGCTAATGAGACCTCTATGTGGGCATGGCTTTCTCTGAGAAGTCTGGGAAATCTCGTGGTATTTCCAATTAGAAGTGAGAGATTATAGACTCAGTTCCTTGAACATGCTCTACTGACAAGACAAGATGGCAGCACAGACTCTGAGTCCTAGGAACTGGGGAGTCAGAGGAGAAGCCACACGGGCTTACCATGATGGAACCAGACCTCTAAGCTGGAAAAGCTACATGGAAAAGCACTGAGATGTTTCTACCACCAATGGGTACTGCTGATGGACCCTGAGCTCTGGAAACGAGGAGCCATGGGGAGACCCCGACAGTGCTAGGATGCTTCTACCCCAGCTGGATACACAAGACTCTGCACCCACTGATCTGTGATTGTCCTGGTGTCATTACACTTGCTTCGTGAGTCAGAAGGAGACTTTATAGATTGGCATCAGACATATGGGCTAATATCAGACTTATGACCTTGGACTGGACTGAGTTGGGATGCATTGTCAATGTTCCATTCCTCTTGTATATAAACATTTCCCCTATATCCATATGCATGTTTATGAATTTGTTTCTCTAGTCTACTTGGGCTACTGTGGAGATACTAGCAGACTATCATGTCTGTTCTTTGCTTCATACCTCATTATTAGAAGCACTTTTTTGCCAAGAGTGTCCAATTATCTCCTCAGAATTGAGTCAAAATTAGAGCCTGACCAACTTTGATCAATACTGTACAGTTGATCATATATCTTCAATGCATATATTTTTATGAGCTAAAATGTACATGTTTATCATGGATTGAATTGTGTATGTGAAAAGTATGTGTCACTCTGGCTGGGGCATGGTTCTTCGAGGTTTGTCCATTGTGTCCTGACCAATCAGTTGTCCCGAGATCAGGGTGGGCTACAAGAGCTTCGCTAAGGTCACAGGTGTGGTCTCAAAAGGAGAGTTTCCCTGGGGTGTGCCAATAGTACCTTCTATGAGTGAAGCTCATCCTGTGGATCTGAGGGCCCAGAAAGAAACACCATGCTCAAGGATATAGAAATGAGACAAGGACCTTCCCTGAGGACCAACAGAATTGACAGACAGAGAAAGCTCCCCTCTAGTGCAGGGGTGGGAATGTGGGCTGAATTAGGCTTCCCCAAATCATCGATCCCAGCTAACATCATTCTCTTCACTGAAAAGAAGCCATTCCAGCCATCATATTAATAAAGTTTTTGATGCTAAAAATACCCAAATGATCCTTGGCAAAACAAAGGCCTCCCATCCCTGTTTTAGAGTTTGCCCTCTCAGTTCTGATTGCAGCCTTCTAAACTGCAAGAGAATGAATGTGTTTGTTAAAGTCAACCCTTGTGAGATTTCTGCTTATAGCAGCCTTAGATAGCTAAGTGAATTGCTGACAAAAGAAAATAAATCATATAAATAGTATCATGCATCCATATTTTACATATGTGCTCTTCATCTATCATCTCCATATAATCAACACCTTATCACTCAAAAAAAACCTCAGAATTTGCTATTGAATAATTTCTGACTCATTGTGACCTTCTAGAGCAGGGAGAACTGTTCCTGTGGGTTTCTGAGGCTGCAGATATTTACAGGGGCAGAAAAATGTGTCTTTCTTCAATGGATAACAGCCAGTTGTTTCAAACTGCTGACCTTGCAGTTTGATCTAACTTAGGCTGTGTGAGGAGGGCAGAGGTGTATTTGTGGCCTTTAAAGGGTGTTTTGGAGAAAATTTGGACTTTCCATGTTGTTGTCCATATGCTGAGTCTGGACCCTTATCCCACGCATGTAATGAAATTCCATTGTATGTAGGAGGGCTCTTGAACTTGCATGAGCCATGATTTCCAACATAAGAATGGGAAAAGCAAAGCCAAGAAAAATCACTCATGCAAGACTTTGAGTCAGAACTGAGGGAGACTTCCATGGATGTCTTCTCTGGTCCATGCTGTCTTTCTCTTCTACTCCCTTTATCTTATACCCTCTTAATGATGCACTGTTTTCTTCTCAGCTGAGGACTGTGCTAGTCTCTTGAGCTCTAATGGATACAGCTCATATCTGAGCTGAGCCCTTAACATGCCAAATAAGCAGTTGATTCTGCCCTAGCCACACTCCTTTTCAAGGTCACATATCATCAACCAACTCTTGTGGAGCACCCTTGTATAAGCTGGTGAGAGTTTTAGATGTATTGGCATCGGCTTATTTCCCTCACAAGTCTGGGTACATACACAGGTCTTCAGATGCCCCGATATAAGTCCACTGGCCCACAGGAGGGACACTTCATGCTACACTTCAGGCAGCATCCTGCAGGTCTGGGTTGTGGGAAAGAATATCTGGTCTGTTGGCTGCAATCTGAACTGAAAATCAAGATCAAGAGGGAATTGGCTCTTTTAAGACAAACGCTTCCAGATGCCAGGATCACTGGGTCCCTGTTACTACCCAGATGGGTCTGGGTGGGAGCCAAAAAAGTAACAGCAGTTGATAAAAATCAGAAAGGTAGTTAATCAAAAAGTAGCAACCTTGGACAAAGTCCTGGAAAGGTCAAGTTTATCCAGGGATAGTCTGACACCCCTAGGAGATGTGCCAGGACCTCCGAGAATAGGGGAAATTCATGGTTTCCACGGTGGCAGTCAACCCGACCTGGGGCATTCTGGCACTTGTGGCTGCTAGCAGATATGGCCCAGCCATCTGGGATTTGGAAAACCTCTGACAGAGTCAGGCTTGCTATAGAGATTGCAATTGACGACCTGTTTCCTGGTCGCTGGGAAGCCTTCATGGGCAGTGACTATGTTGACACGTTTGTTTCCAGATCCAGCTGGAATCATTCGAGGTAAATGAAAAGCAGGGGAACTAAATGGAATTGAACCTCTGGGAAACTCTGAGGGGTCTTTTAATTTAGTGTGTGATTTGGGGCCTTAAAGTGCTTTTAAAGATTCAGTAAGGTGATCTCACCTTTGAGAGGGTTCTGCCCACACCAGCAGGCTCGAAGGGTTAGGGCAAGTCAGTCTCCAGCCACACACCCACACTGTTGTTCTTGACTATGGTCATCATCACGTGTTCTGTGTGCTAGGTGTGAAAGCCAGGTGAGGGCTTGTTCAGGAGCAGTCATTCAGGTTGCTATCCTTTTTTAGTAGCCTTCCAAATAGTTCCTCTATCTCATTCTGTCCTCAACTGAGTTTCCAGAATGATGTTTCAATGTGGAAATCCGATCACATGATGACCTCACTGAAAATCCAAATCCCATTGTGAGTGGCGCTCCCCACTCTTGGTCTTTTCCCAGTGGTCCACTGAAGCCACACTAGACTTCTCCATGTCTCTCCAACAGGCCAAATGACTTCCTGCATCAGCTCATTTGCTGTTCTCTGACATGTATGAGGCTCTCCAGGTTTAACCCTGGCAGTCACTTAACTTGTAATTGAGCCATCAGCTTACATTTTGCCTCCTAAAAGAGAGTATTTATAGTAGCAAATTTCTCTTTTCTTTTTTCCTTTCACATCACCTTATTTTATTTAGTGGAAGGCTCACTTTATGAGATTATCATGAACACATTTTAATTTGTTGATTCAGTTTACTATTTTAGCTCCTTCTACTAGAATACAAACTCTCAGAGAGTGAGTGAGTCCGTTATATTCTCTATAATAATGCAACATCTAGAACAGCTATGGTGGCTCTGAGCATGGATGGATGGTTGGCAGATACTGCCCAAAAGGCATGTCAGGGTTCCCAGGTGGAGGCCATTCAATAGGATTCCTCAAGCGATTCAACAAAATTTCTAGTGATCAGGCCAGAATCAATCTGTCAACAATCTTTACTACACTTGATCTTAGCCCAAAGGCCAAGAACGATGTGTGGTTAGAGAAGCCCTAATTCCTTCTCAATTTATTGGAAGTTCACAAGTATTATTTTTTTACTGCTTCTTTTAAAAAATATTTGGTTATTTTAAAAATTATTTCCCATTTTATTGGGGGCTCCTACAACTCTTGTTACAAACCACACAAATTATTTTTACTGGGGTCTTTACCCTCTACTTTTATGCAGGAAATATGCAACTAGAAATGACTTCTAAATGAGAAAAGTGTGATGACTCACTTTCTCTTTCCACTGGATCATTGAAATAGTGATGGCCACATTTTCTCCCTAACCAGATTACCTGTTGCTGCTTAGAATGATAATGTGAAAAAAGAGTCTTTGGATAGAACTACAAAATAGACTTTCATAAGCATGAGCTTCCCACTGAGAATGAAGTATTTCATAATAACTTGCAATTGAGAACCAAATAAGAAGAAAATTATTTACTTTGGTCAATGCCAGAAAAGATGTAAAGTTGTACCTAACAATATTTACAGTTGTGGGGAGTAATTTGCTTTTAAGTAACATTTATTTTTCTTTGATAGCAAACAGTGACATTTCTTTGAGGAACATTTTGAAATGTATAATGAAGAGTATTATCATATCACTTTAATTTCAGCCCACTTTAATTCGACCCTTCTGTCCTGTGTTTCCTTTCTTTTTTTTCTAGGTACATATGTAAACATACATGTGCATTTTACACAATATTATCTTCTCTATGTATTTTTCCTTTTCTTCATTTAAAATTACATCTCTAGGCCATTTAAAAATTCTGGAAAAATATCATTAAATTGCTTCATACTCTTTTATTGTATAGACCAGCACTGTCTAATAATGATGTAATATAAGCCTCATATGGGATGTAGAATTCTCAAATACTTATAATAAACAAATAAAAAGAAGCAGGTGGAATTAATCTCAATAATATATTTCATGTGCTTCAAGATATACATATTTTTAGCATTTCAACAATAGCCAGTACAAAAAAATAGTGAGGTACTTTATACTTATTGAACTAAGTCTTTGAAACCCATGTGTATTTTACATCTCAATTCATATCAACCACATTTCAAGTCACATGTGGTGAGTGGCTACTGTATTGTGACAGCACGGGTCTAGTCCACACAAAATTAGCAGTGTGATAGCTTATGGAGCAGTGGAAAGGGTTTTGCATTAATTCTCATATTCCAATGTAAAAGGCCCTCTCCCTAGAATAAAAGAAGCCTGAAATAAAAAGTTCCAGATATCTTCAATCAGATCTCAAGGTAATTAATTCAGTTCGATAGTTACATGCTATAACCTCAATTCCTCAAAATGCCAAATGAAGTGGGAAGAAGTGAAAACAATGTTTTCCAAATTAGGCATTTGATACCATTTTGCCTCTTTTCAAAGATTTCCAGGACTCTAATAGAAGCTACGTCTCCTAGTACATGAAGATCATATTCATGCAAGGCAAATGAGTTGAATCATGTGGGATGGATTATTGTCAATTGATTATTATTGATTATTATCAATCCTGCTTCAGCTCAGAGTCCATCCGCTCCCTTTGGTAGACTTCTGTGTCTGCCACAGAGAGTGGTTGTTAACTCTATGGGAGACCTCCAACTTCCTTTCTTTGTAGCAGAATAAAATGTTTATCATTTTATACAGCAGCTACATCTGGTAGATCTAGGCTTTTAGCTTTGCTCACCTTCTGAACCAAAAGAATTTGAAAGCAACCCAAGTGAAATGCATGGTCCCTAAATGGATGTCTTGCAGCGTTGTGGTTCCAAGCAAAATCTCATGAAGGAGAGAGGAAGTATAAGAGTGAATATTTTTCGATTCTGAAGACCTTTCTCCCTGACTAGTGAGGCAAGCCACTAGTCATGGGATCACAGGAGAGGCATCTGAACTAATGCTTACACCAGGATGCTTAAATCCAGCATGATGCCCATACTCGTTCATTCACTGAGAATATTCTGTGTGTCATGCTATAAGTTCGAATGGTTATCTATCTCCATGGTGATCCAGATGCATTGAAGGTGATGAACAGGCAAGTCCTGAATCTGCCAGAGGTTGTGATCAATGATATACATAAGTTCTGTAAAGGGGGAGTCCTCTGAGTTGGATCCCTGCAAGACATGGATTACTAACAATGTGACCTTATGCATGGTACTTTTCTCTCTGAAATTAGTGTTAGAACAGCATATGTCTTGGTACTGGACACAAAAAGGTCAATCACTGAGTGGTGGCTGTCAGTACTGCATTTTTTCTTAGAGGGCGGGGAATGGACAGGGATTGAGTGAAGGACTGTGGGTGATGGAGAAACATTGCTTTGAAGCAGAAAGATATGATTGAATTAAGCTCTGTAGACAATTGCTCAGGCGTAAAGTCACTCAGTTGAATGTGACACTTAGGGGACTCTGCTTAGAGCTGCATTTTCAAAGCAATGGCATTGCTTTGATTAGTGGATGGGTCATGATAAAAATGATTCTAAAAATGCTTTTGTTCTCACTTAATATTTTACTTTTATTTGCTCTCCTCTTCATTGTTATCACCAGCACCATCCTATTGAGAAGATGAAGGCATGAAGGAGTGGGGTACACTGTCGTTCTGTCCAGTGTTAGGAATATGGAGGAAGTGAGCAGGCAGAGACGTGCACGGCAGGATGGACAAGAATCAAGTGGCAGTATAAAGTAGTCTTTACTGCATCCTGTGACCCCAGGAGCTCTTCCCAAATAGTGGCTCCAAATTTACATAGCATCCTTCTATCTTGGTCAACAAAAGTTTAAGGATATTTAAAAATCATTGGAGGGTTATGTATAAAATACAGCCTTAGGAAACTGATGGAATTCATGCAAAGGTTCTGCTAAGGCAGGCCAGAGCCCACCCCTCCAGGGTGTCTGGGCTGTCACTCTCCCCATTCATCTTCCTGATTGTAAAAATTAAACACATGCACAGGAGGGCTTGTTGGTAGAGTTATAGGGGATATAAAGTGCGTGGCAGCATATAAACTTGACCGTCCCATAGTGTAGCACCCAATCACAGTGGTGCTGAAGGGGGAAAGAGGGCCCTGGAGGCCAGGGAGCAACAGATAAATTGCCAAGGGGAGAAGAAGCAAAAGGTCTCCTGGCTGAGTTAGGGGGATGTTTCTGACCCTAATGTTTCTGGAAGTTGATTGATCCCACCTCCAATGGAGGACATGTGTTTTCCTTGTGGAAGGTAGTGGAGAAGATTGCAGAAGAGCACATCTCACAAAGAGACACCACAAGAACTACAGATGAAGAGAATGAGGCAGGAGTTTCTGGCTAAGGGCAGGTGTGAGTGATATGAAGGATCCTCTCAAGTGACTTCACTGCCATTCATTTGGGTAAGCACAGCCTGGCAGGGTTTCGGATGAGATATGGAGGCAAACTGCTAGTACAATGGTGAAACAGAGAGCTGTGCTGACAGTTAAATGGTAGGCAAACACTGCAATCCACAGAGTTGAAAGCCTACAGGAAGCCTACCATGCTGGGCCCTTTCCTGCAAGATGATTGGAGGTCCTTTGGGCACTAGGATAGCTGAGAAGTTCATGGTCACTGGATTGCAAGGCTTTGGAAAAAGCCCGAGGATCTGACCACCTGTAAGATCTTGACTTGTTGTGTTGCCTGCTGGGGGTTGGGTATCCCCTCTGCATGAAAGCTTGCAGGCAGTTCTTGTTGCCAGGACATCTGGAGAGCAGGCGGCAGAGAGCGCCGTAGTGAGTCTAGGAGAAACTGGGGCAATCTGTGTTGTCTGGAGCTGCTGAGGCAGCATCCTTGGTGTGTGTGTGTGTGTGTGTGTGTGTGTGTGTAAGGAAGAAAGATAGCCAGTGTACAGTTAGGCTGGTGAAAGAGGGAAGGGGCAGGGTGGAAGAGAACAAGGTGGTACTGGGTAGACCCAATGTCTTTCTTTTAGGTATTTCTTTTAGGTATTTAGGAACAACTACTCTACTGTGCACATCAGACTCGGCACCAGTCACTGAGCTCACAGGTGGGTATAATAAGCCTTACAGAACAATGCCCAGTGTGGGTCAGTATGTAGCTTGTGTTGTACAGTTTTTATAACTACCAATCCCAGTAGTGCCACCTATGTTTATAAATTCATCTGTACCTATTTCAAGAGGGCACATTGTTACATTATGTGAAAACCAGGAAAGAAAGCATTTTCTGTCTTGTCTTCTTTAAGGATTTAGAATTGGGACCTGTGGATTTTCTCACAAGACAAAGATACAAAAGCCACCAGGCACCTCCTCTCTGAATTTCAGCATCACTATTTCTTCTGCCTGGAGGAGGTTTTAATTCCTTCCTCCAATAAATCATTTGGATATCATGTAGTCTACTTACATATCTAGATATATAATAAATGCTGAAGAGTACATGGATTACAAGGACACAGGAACACACGTATTATTACAGGAACACACTATGTAGCCAGCACTAAATTAAGAACATGCAGAATGGTCTTCCAGTTTCCAAGGTAATTCTTTTTATCCTGAGCCTTGTAGTGCTGAGGGTTGCTTTGCCTGCATGGATTTTGAAGACCGCCTCCCCCCCATGTGTGCTTTTATTTGTGTCCATTGTCTTTTTCTCAACCTTACGTTTGTGAGCTCATCCATATTGCTGTGTGTTGGTGTTTAAAGTATCACAATAGGTCTAATAAAATCACCTAAAGGTAGACATCTAAAGAGGTATTGGACCCTAGTTCCTTCAGGGTACTGCTCACTGGAGGAGTCCTTGTACTTTTCCAAACACCCTTTCTCCCTGGGAAGGAAGTACTGTGAAAGCACCTAACTCCAGAGGCAAGCAGCCTGGAGATAAACTGCTGTGTGGTCTCCAGGAGTTTGTTAGAGCCGCAACCTCATCTGTAAAGGACGTAAACTGTAGTATTTACTTCACAGGGTTGCAATGACCATTGAATGCCAAGTATTTAGAAGGGTGCTGGTCGTGTGAGCCACCATTGTAGTTGGACCTTTGCCAAATGAAAGTTGTGAGTCAAGCATTTTTATTCTTTGATTCAGGGATGAGGAAATGGAGCTGTATAGAGAGCAAGTAAATTGCGTGATGTCACCAAAGGAGTGCCCTGTTGAATCTTCTCAAAGGAAAGTGGTCCTGCTGTTCTCATGAAAGGAATGACATCACAATTGTAGAAGATCAGTATTTCATAGTGTTCAAAGGGTGCCGACACTGACACCTGTGTTTGTAAGCTGCTTTTAAACTGCTGGTGTTGATGGCATAGGATCAGATTCACAAGGAGAATTGGGCTTGTGTACATAACTGTACCACAGAAAGTTAGCTACTGGTCACTTGGGTGCATCATGTTACTGCCTGGCAGTTCTAATGCCTGATCAGTCTTTCCTGCTGCTTCCTTCCGATATTGAATGGTTTGTGGTGCAGGGGCTATGAAAGGTGTTCAGTAAGGCAGCGGCCTCTTGGGCAACAATCTTCGAATCTAAACCCTCAGATGTTTAAGGCTCTTCCCTGCTGCTCAGCAGCTTTGGACATTTTCTCACACTTGCTTGGAAACTCTTTTGCCTCTTGGAACAACTTTTGGCAAATCCACATTCAATAACATATCCACATAGTTCTTTAGAAGTGGAGAAAATAATTCTCACATGTAGAAGGAGTAAACTACATAATACAGGGTAAGCAAAAGGTACTCTTACAAAATCATAGCAATGTTTATTGAGCAAATATACAAAGTACTGTTACAAAATCATAGCAATGTTTATTGAGCAAAGATACAAAAATGTGGAGCTATTGTTTCTAGACATATCATCCATGTAGATCGATACACTTCTGAAGGTGGAATTTCCATCTCTCTAATCCTTCTCCAAAGAATTCTATGCTTTTAGATTTATACCATCACATTGAAATAATGGTTCTGACATTTGTGAGTAACTTGGATTGTGTTCCTTTAAAATGCATTTTGAGTTTGGGGAAAAGAAATCAGAAGGGGGAATATCTGGGTTGTGGGGCTGGTGGGATAACTTTTCCTAATAACATTCTCATAAGAGAGACTGTGTGGCGATGTGTAGTGGGGAAGTGGAGCACTGACCCACCCAAGGGGAGTGTATTTTTTATAACCCCAAAGGGAAAGAGGAACCAAACTTCAACCCGGTGTTCCAAGATGTGAATGCAGCATGATGGCATGGACCGGGGAGCCAGTGGAGGGATCTGATGGCCGAGCCCCAATCCAATGGCATGGAAAGCCACCCTCGCCGCCCCCTACCCAAGGGAATTTTGCTCCGGAGGTCAGCACAGAAGCTGCAACTTACAAAGAAGGACCTGTCTGACCAAAGCACATGAGGGCAAATGAAGGGGGAGGAAGAGAGAGTGGAGTGCATCTGGCCTACTGAACTTCATGGACAATTTCTCTACTCAGAACAGCTGTTGCACAGAGAGGACCATATGGTCAGCCCTACTATGAAACACGGTGTCCCTCACTGACCCACGGCCCTACGGGGACAACACTGGAGAAGCAGGGTTGGGAGTGCACCCTGTCTGACCCCACCACACTGAGGCAAGGACAAGCAACCGAGCAGCAGGAAGGACAGAGCATGGAGTTTCTGAGGGAGTTTCAAGGATATGCTTTGGGGCCAGGATGTGGCATCTCATTGGATTCAACCAGGAGACACTTAAGGAGGTCGATTAACAGACATTGAACTATTTACAGGTTTTTCTTTTGTTATTATTATTATCATCTATTTATATATTTTTTCTGGACTTTTTTTGTTGTCATCGTTTTGTTTTCTTTTGTCACTTCATCTTGTGATGGCTTGTTTTTCTGTACATTTTTTTAATCCCTGCAAATCTATCTAGATAAGATAGGCTGGATGAACAGTCTGGAGGAGAAAACAATGGAATTGATGGTTCATGGGGGGGGGGGCACATGGGAGATGGGGAAGTGGGGGAAAGGAGCTGGTGTTGTCCAACCCAGAGATAAGGGAACAAAAAGTGATCCAAAATCAGTGGCAAGGTGGGTGCAACAGGCCTGATAGGGACTGATCAAGAGTGATGTAACAGAGAAATTACTGAAACTTAAATGAAGGATGTGCATGATAGTGGGACAAGAGAAAGTAAAAGAAAAAAGAGGAAGAAACTGGGAGGCAAAGGACATCCACAGAGGTCTAAATACCGGCATAAACAAAGATGAATATATTTACATATGATGATGGGGAAATAGATCTATATGCATATACTTATAGGGTTATCATTAATGCACCAGAAGGACATTGGACCTCCACTCTAATACTTCCTCAATGCAAGACCACTTTTTTCTATTAAATTAGCATTCCTTGATGCTCACATTCCAGACACAATCAGTGTACACAAGCAAAAGTGGTGAAGAAAGCTGATGGTGCCTGACTATCAAAGATAAAGCATCTGGGGTCTTAAAGGCTTGAAAGCATACAAGCAGCCACCTATCTGAGAAGCAACAAAGTCCACATGGAAGAAGCACACCAGCCATGTAACCACGAGAAGTCAATGGAATCAGTTAGCAGTCATCAAAGAACAAAAAGCATACCATTGCATACCCACCTCCTTGATATGATCTCTGAAGACAAAGGGTGTGCATAAGTAAATGTGGTGAAGAATGCTGATGTTGCCCACCTATCAAAAGATATAGCATCTGGGGTATTAAAGGCTTGAAGATAAAGAAGCAGCCACCTAGCTGAGAAAAAACAAAGCCCACATGGAAGAAGCACACCAGCCTGTGTGAACACAAGACATCAAAGGGATCAGGTATCAGGCATCAAAGAACTAAAAATTATATCATTGTAAATTAAGGGGAGTACAGATTGGGGACCCAAAGTCCATCTGCAGGCATAGTGACATCCCTTTACATAAGGGTTGTGGGGAGAAGACAAGCCAGTCAGGGTGCAGATAAAAGATACAATTTTCCTCTAGTTCTTAAATGCTTCCTCCTGCCCACTATCATGATCTGAATTCTGTCTTATAAATCTGGTTAGAAGAGAGGGTGTACAGTAGGACAGATAGGAACTAGATACATGGGGTATCCAGGACAGATGATCTCTTTAGGACCGGTGGTGAGAGGGGCGATACCAGGAGGGTGGGAGGAAGGTAGAGTAGAAAGGGGAATAGATTAAAGGGACCTACATGTAACCTCCTCCCTGGGGTACAGACAACAGGGAAGTAGGTGAAGTGAGACATCAGACAGTGTGCAGTATGACAAAATGATAATAATTTATAAAATTTCAAGGACCCAAAATGGGAGGGGTCATGGGGAGGAAGTAGTAAAAGGAGGAGCTAATACCAAGGGCTTACATCATCATCCTTTGAGAAGGATGATGATAACAAATGTACAAATGTGCTTTGCATGCAATGTATGTATGTACAGATTATGATAAAAATTGTATGAGCCTGGCTGAGCCCCGGTGGCATAGTGGTTGTGCGCAGGACTGCGGCCCACTGAGATGGAGGCTCAATTCCAGCAGTGGCTCCACAGGAGCAAAGGCTGGGCCTCCTACTCCCACCACTAGAGGACAGTGATGCCCAAAAAACAAAACAAAACACTACAAAAAAACAAAAAAAAATTGCTTGAGTCCCCCAAAAAGATCAAAAAAAGAAAGAAAACCATATGTTCTCACTAGCTAAATAATGAAGTTACAATTAGTCAACTGCTGAAACTATATTCCTTCCCTCCCTCCTATACCTTTTCAACCTTTTTTATAGATTTTATGTATGTAAAATTTGATTTGGTGCACTGCCTCAGTGCTTTTTGGAGGCATTTTCATTGCTCTGATGACTTCATTAATGTATAATTGACCAGCAGTAAGCTGCAGTTGTTAGAGAGAGAGAGAGAGAGAGAGAGAGAGAGAGAGGAGAGAGCCCTTAAAGAATAGTAATTTCATTGCCATTAAGTAGGGTGTGGGGTGTGGGGTGTTAGAAAGGTCATTTTCCTGGTCTTTTTTTCACCAGTGCAGTTTTCTCTTTTTTTCATCTTTTCCCCTAATAAATAGAGAAA
This sequence comes from Nesogale talazaci, assembly GCA_004026705.1. Lineage (NCBI taxonomy): Eukaryota > Metazoa > Chordata > Mammalia > Afrosoricida > Tenrecidae > Nesogale > Nesogale talazaci. Next base: position 246,285 of record PVJH01000489.1, on the reverse strand, counting down.
TTCTATTAAACATTCATTTGAAATCCCCCAATTCAGTCACCATACCCTTCTCAACTGACATCTCCACACTGAGTTTAACTAGCCTGCTAGATACCCAGCCCTTGCTTTGACTGGGTAGTTTTTTGAAAGCAGCCTAATGAGACTAAATGTAAGTATGTTACTGAAAGGACTTCTCTGCGCCCACTCACTGATCAGAGATTCAGATTTAAGCAGTGTGCTTGGAGTAAAGCTACCGATTTGTGAAGGGAAACCCTAGTAGCCTACTTATTAGGAGAGCAAAAAATTATTTTCAAAGAAAACAATGGATTATTGAATGATTAAAAATCAGAAGAATTGTGCATGAGGATTGCATCCTGTCACCACACTTAATCGATATCTGTGCTGAACCAACAATCAGAGAAGCTGAATTATATGAAGAAAAAGACTTCCTGTCAATGTCCTGTTGCAAACTTTGTTGGACAATCTTCAGCCACATTTTACTTGCATGTGATACCAATGATATTGTTTTATAATTTGCACATTTTGTTGGATCACCTTTCTTTGGAATGGGTGCAAATATGGATTTTTTCCAGTCAGTTGGCCAATTAGTTGCCTTCTAATTTCATGACATAGACGAGTAGTTTTTTCCAGTGCTTCCTTAACTTGTTCAAACATTTCGATTGGTATTGCATCCATTCCTGGGGCTTTATTTTGGCTAATGCTGTGAGTGCAGCTTGAGCTGGTTCCTGTTCACATGCTGCTTCTTGATGTAGATGAGTACACAACTTCTTTTTGATACAATGACTGTGCAATCTTTCCAGGTCTTTTGAATGCTCCTTCACCATTACATATTTTTCCCACATAACCGTTCAGAATTGAATTTCAAGGCTTGAATTTTTCTTGAGTTCTTTCCCTTTAAAATGTGCTGAGCATATTCTTCCTTTTTAGTTTTCTAATCTAGACCTTTGTACATTTCATTATAGTATTTTATGTTGTCTTGAATTTCTGTTCAGGTGTTAACTTCAACACTTCTTGTATTTGCTTTAGCTACTCTTTGATGCAGAGCAAGTTTCAGAGTCTCTTTAGACAGCCACTTTGATCTTTTCTTTCCTTCCTGCTTCTTTATATATATATATATATATATATATATATATATATATATATATATATATATATAAATGCAGGATGGTCATCGGGTCTTCAGGAGTGCTTAATGCCTTCAATCTGTCCTTGAGATGTTCTCAAAACTCATGTGGGACATATTTAAGGTCATTTTTACCTCTTATGGATTTGTTTTAATTTTATCCAACTACAACTTGAACTTCCATATGAGTCATTGATAGTCTGTTCCAGTCAGCCCCTGGCTTTCTTTTAGCTGTTGACTTTATGCTTTTCCATGGTCTCTTTCCAGAGATGTAGTCTATTTGAATTCTGTGTATTCCACCTGGAGAAGTCCACGTTTTTATTGCCATTTGTATTTATTTTAAATATATACATTTGTGATAAGAAAGTCAGTGGTCTTGCAAAATTCTATCGCGTGATCTCCAGTTTCATTTCTATTACCAAGATCTTATTTTCCAATTGCTATCCCTTCCCTTTTGTTTTCAATCACCAACAATTTATCAGTGCATTATTGACCACTTGTTTGATCAACTTTATACTGAAGAAGTTGGTAGAATTCTTCAATTTCTTCATTACTAACTTTAGTCATTGGTGTATACATCTGATTAATAGTTGTACTGATTATATTTACTTGTATAGACATTAAGCTATCACCGACAGCATAATGCTTCAAGATAGATCTTTTTTTTAGTTGGGAGTGGGCATCATTGCCCTCTGGTGGGAGTAGGAGGCCCAGCCATGCTCCTGGAGAACTGCTGCTGAATTTGAATCCCCAACCCAGTGGGCTGCAGTCCTGCACACAACCACTATGGCACCGGGACTCAGCCCCAAGATAGATCTTGAAATGTCCTTTTTGACTATGAAGTCAGTGCCATTACAGTGCCATCACCCAGCAGAATGACACTTTTAAAAATTCAAATGGCCAATACCAGTGTATTTCAGCTTACTAACACATAAAATATTGATTGACATGTGTCTCATTGCATGGCTTTTAATTCCCTTAGATTCACACTTTGCAAATTCCCATATCCAATTATTAATTTAGTTTTGCATCTGCTTATTCTCATTTTGAGTCATGCTCCATCAACAGATGAAGGTTTGACTCCTGCAAGCCTGATTCTAGCCATGTCACTGTGGTTGCCTCTGAGAAGGCAGCACTTCCTCGGTCGTAGTTTGAGTAACTTCAATCCCGAGGGACTCATCTTCTGGTATGTTCACTGACAATGTTCTGTATTTATTCATTAAGCTTTCAGTTTCAGTGGCTAATTCTTCTGAAGTAAACAGCTTATTCCTTTTTCTTAATCTGAAAGCTCTGCTGAAACCTGCTCACTTGGCGTTACCCTGCTGGTATTTGAAACACCAGTGACAGGCTGTCAGCATCACAGCAACACACAAGACACCACAGTATGAAAACTGACCTGCAAGTGGTGATTTCTGCCTCGACACTTGGCAAAGTCAATAATGATAATAACAACATAGTTTAAAGCATTTGGGGGAAGATGATTGGGGACAGTGGATAGTTGTGAGATGGGTGGGCAATATTAAGTAATGTTTGAGAAGAGGTGACACAGGTGAAATGGTGCTGAGTGGTTATTTTTTGGCGCGATTGTCCCTAATTACACAATGGTGCTAGGTAGGTTTTATAGCCAATGAACACATGTGGGATTAATTGAAGGGCAGAGATATAAATGGCTTGGCAAGTCTCACCCTTCTTGTCTTTTGCTCTTTGATCATCGGCCCAGTGTGTGACTGCCTTACTTGTTCTGTGCCTCGATTTGCAAGCTACCCTACCTGTGGGACACTTAACCTGTGGTTAGTGTTGCTGTAAATTGAGGTTCCTTCAATACCTGCTTCACCACGCTCCTGGAATATACATCTCTTGATCTGGGGACTGTTTGACCCTGTCATCTGGCTGACTGTTGATGACCTGCCTTGCTCTTTGCTGCCTATGGTTGGATAGCCCAAATTGCTCTATGGAGGATTACCTGGTGGCCCTGAAGACTTGAAGATCTGTCAGTGTATTAACTGTCTCACAGAAGTGAGTTACACAAAGATATTTGGACTGCTTTATAGATTAATTAACAGTTTATTTCTTGTCTATTTATTTATTTCTCGTTTATTTCTTCTCTATTTATCTATCTATCTATCTAAATAAATAGATATAAAATTATTAGTCCCCTGGTTTTGTTTCTCTAGAGAACCCATCTAACACAGCTACCCTACACTGGTTGTTCTCAGCCAGGAAGATGGTCAGAAGTGAAGACTTTGTTTCTCAAATATTTGACTCTTTGGCCTCACTTCAGGCGCATTGATTATGATCCTGAGACTGGATATTTTGGACATCATTTTTTAAGAACCACTTCTTTACATGTACCTGTTAACAGGTAACAGGCCAAACTGATAAAGAAGCTGATTCTTAGTGAGTAAAACCACTCTTCTGAAATCTTTGGTTAGAAGAGAGAGGAACTAGGGGCTATACCTAAGCATCCATCTATTGTTTCATGCACCTTTCCAGAGCGGGGGCTAGTTGAAGTCCCCCTGTCTGGGTTGGGATGATGAATGAAATAGAAGAGACTAGCCAAAAAGAGCAAAAACATGGTAGGAGAGAAGGGCGAGTTATCTCTCTGAAGGCAGGTGTTTCTTTTGTGGGTTTGCTCCTAGTTATACCGTGTTTATTTCAGAGTAGTACAAGTGTGATAATAGGAATAATTAATGCTTGTTAAAAGGTTAATAGGAACCAAACAGTAATCTACTCCCATCTAAGAATTATCTCCATTTATCCACATAAACTCTGAAGTTTATACCATGATACTCATCTTACAGATAAGGAAACAACAGAAGGCAAATCTTGCTTTGCATTTGCCATCTTGCCTACTCTTAGTTCAGACCCAAGTTTGGAGGTAGGGATTTCCCACAAAATGGTGCTTATATATTTTCCTGTTTTTATTTCCTTCCATGACTGCAAACAATTGCAATGTTTATGCTGCCCCAGGTCAAATACTTCTAGGATATATGTGTTCATAGTTTTTGTAGCTCATTTCATGTATTTTCATATTTCATTTTCTATTATATTTTTGAAGGGCAAAAAGTATTTTTTCTCCTTTTGGAGCCTCAGGCTGTGATATTACAACAGGGATGGGATCCAACATAGTAAGATGGGGGCCTCCTTCAATGCATGTGCCTTTCCGCCATACTCTCATTTATGCTTGCGTTGGTTCCCCCTCCCTTTTTTCAGTTGAATTAGAAGGTAGCAGGCCATGGCATGATGAGACTGCCTGTTGGTTAAGGTCTACGGCTTATGGAAGGAGCTCCGGGAGTAGCAACTCACTTGGCGCTTCTGGGGGCCAAAGCCATCTATGTGCTTCTCTTTCTCAGGCTGATGATCCTCTCCTTGCCATCTCCCCAACAAGGTCATCTCAAAATTTCCCATTTGGGAGTAGTTCCTGGATGGATGAACAGACTCTAGCCAAGACCCTGGCTCCCACAATGAATTTCCTCCACCAAATATGACTCTACAAAGCCATGATAGGTATTTCCCCAACTAGGGTAGGAGTGATTGCTTTAAGAAAGGGGGTATAGCCTCTCATTTGTTGCAGAAGAAAACAAGTTTTCTGTGAATATTAAAGCAAAGCTGATTTTATTATTACGGTCTGAGGAAACCCAAGAAGGAAGGGCAGGCTTTGTTTTCGTTTATCTTTTTTTCCTGGAACAGTACACCAGCCCCTCATGGCCTTGGAACACATCCCCATATCTTTTGCATTGTAAGGACACACATACATCATGGAAGAAGGTTTGCAAGTGGGTCATCTGTCTTGAGGGCAGGAGGCTGATTGTCCATGTTCTCAGGAAAAGGTCAGGAACCTGTAGTGCTAATTAATTCAATCAACCACACAGCCTCCCATGTTTATTAGGGAGGATCCTGACATTAGGTTAAGATGATAGCTTTTAAAGATTGGTGCTTTCTTAAGAGGGAAACATCTGTTTACTGGTATGTGGACTCTAGGTGTCCTTGCTAAGGTGATAGGCAGCCATTTGGTTAACACTGATTTAGGCACTAAGTTGGTCATATTCTTGTCAAAATTGGTCCTCTTTCTCTTACCGAAATTGAGTTCCCAAAATTGGAGTCCATTTCTTTCTTTCATGGACTATTGATGGAGTGTATGTTCTCCAGCTAAGGTAGCACAGTCTTTCATACTTATTGAATCATTTAGATTTTTGTGGCCAGTTTATGTATAAATGGTGATGGAGAGTCCATCAGCTCTCAGCTTTTCAAGGAGGGTGTAGGACGTGTTCTCAAGAGGCAAGGGATTCACACAGATAGCTCTGTGCTCTTGCCAGTGAGAGCTTTCTTTCCCATTCAGGGCTCGAGGAAATCACACAGACAGCACCCAGAGAGGCCAGTGGCCTTCTGGTGTTCCCAAGTTTCTTGTTATTGTCATCTTTTCATGTGAGCTCTGGGATCTACAAAGCCATAGAGAGATAATTCTAGGTGATTGCCATTCCTCTGCAATCATCTGAATTACACACCTCTAAATATTTGTGCATTTAGAAGATGTTATTAGGGTTTGGATAAAGACAGATTTAGATTGTAGAAACTCACATGACATCACATCCCTCAGTGTATATCTGTTTGTAAAAGCCCTCAGCTGTTGGTACTGCTGCAGATGTTTCCAGAGTCAGTTGATAGATCTCAAAGACTTGATGTTCCATTCAGAACTGAGATCCAAAGAAAACCTGCCTGGTTCTAAATGACACAGAGTGGGTGAGATGCTCTTTATTAAAATAAATCTTGTTATTTCCTCTTCAAGGCAAGTAAAGTTATTTTTACTTGTATCCTTGTCATATAATATTTCCTCCCACTTACATCTATTTTGTTTATTACTTTTTATCTTTTGAACTTTTTATTTGAATTGGTTGAAGGTTTACAGAGCAGATAATTGGTTATATATTCAATAATACATGTATGTTTTGTCTGATCTCTTTTGTTGCAATTCCCTCAATGTAACATCATTTATCTCATTTCCTCCTCATGCTTCCTGCTTTCATTCCCTCCAATCCTTCTGAAATTTGTCCTTTGGTAAATGCTGACCTTATGATGTCAACTGACTGATTATTCTGTGGCATGTATATCTCACTAGTGTAATTGTTTCCTTGAGAGACTTGTCTGTTGCTTTGCTAAAAATTGAGTCACCAGGATAAATTTGGTTCCAGACCTGAAGGGCGATTTTGATGGAAAAAAACTGGGGTCTAAAAATTTCAAGAGTGACCATCAAAGGTGCAACTATTGCTCTCTCTCTGTTCACAGGAAAGAAGTGCGATGAAAATAGAATACACCGAATCAATTTGAAACAAAGCAAAACAAAAAAACAGGTCCACTGTCACCAAGGAAATCTTGGCTCACTGTGGGTTTCTGAGTGAGACTGGAGCTGTTGACAGGAGCAGAAAGCTCACTCTTTCTCCCAAGGCCTGTTGATGGTGTTGAACTACCAAACTCGTGGACTGCAGGCCAACTTGTAGCCACTATGCCACCAGGGAAAGAACAAGTGCAATGAACTATCAATAGACCATATGAACAGGAATTCCAATAACTCTGTGACCAAAAGAACTAGATGTCTGGCTGCCACTGCATTTAAAAAAAAAAAAAGGACTGAGTTAGGATGTAAACTGGCACAGATAGGAAGTAGAGACATGGGAAATCCAGGGCAGATGAACCCTTCAGGACCAATGTGGAGAGTGGCAATGCTGGGAGGATGGAGGGAAGGTGGAGTAGAAAGAGGGAACCGATTATAAGGATCTACTTCCTCCCTGTGGTACAGACATCAGGGATGTGGGTAAAGGGGGACATCAGATCCTGATATAACACAATAATAATTATTTATGAAGCATCATGGGTTCATGAGGAAGAGGGAAGCGGGAGGGAGGGGAAAAATGAGGAGCTGATACCAGGGACTTAAGTAGAAAGAAAATGTTTTGAGAATGATCATGGCAACACATGTACAAATGTGCTTTGCATACAATGGATGGATGTATGGATTGTGATAAGAGTTACATGAGTCACCAATAAAATGATTTTTTTAAAAAAATGAAATTTAAAGGAAAACAATTAAATATTCAGTAGAAAAAAAGTAGAAGTACTTGAGAACTAGGTGACAGGTTGGCAGATCGATCCACCCAGGGACATCTCAGAAGACAGACCTGACAGTCTGCTTCTGAAAGGTCATAGCAAAACTCTGTACATGTGAGCAGGAACCAGCTCGATGGAAACTCACAGCACGAACCGAATGAGTGTGGTGAGGATGTGAGAACACAAGTGAGGGAGATGGACACACTATCACTTCGGGTCTTGTCTCTAAGGGACCTTCTCCAGGTATAGCTGATGATTTAATCCTAAATTCAATACTAAGTTTGCCTTACAGTAATGCAGGGTGTCACTTGGGATTTGCAAGTTTCTATTAAATAGAGATCACTGAATCAGCTTCTCATCATCATGTGAGATTCCATTAAGATGACAAACTGGACCTGTATCTAGGCAGTATCATTATCAACATATTATTATTATTATTGACATTAGCATTTATTGAAAGAGAGGTATGTGGTGAGCTTTCATTCTATGCCAATCCATGCATCTCTATATATACCATGTACTGGCTCATATGAGACCATCATGTTGTGAATGCAACTGATAGAAGCTTTTCATAGAAAGAAGATGTTGCCCAGTCTGGGCTTTGTAACCATTCGTATACTCAAATTCAGTGCCATTGTGTCAATCCAACTCCTTGAAGATATTGCTCATTTTCATTGACTAATCGTGGTATCTTTTTCTTTGGCCTTTCTGATGACAGCTCTTACCATCCTCTTTACCCACATTTTAAAAGCATGAACTTTAAAAGAAGGGATTCACTAACATTTATGCCCCTTATACTATGGTAAAAGACAAGTGTTTCTAATTTTTCAACTGAGTTAACTAAGTTTGCATTTAAAATATTGGAGTAGTCTTGAATTTTACTGTCGATTGTTGTCACTGTTATGATGGTATTGCATAGATAATGAAAACATTTACCTAGAAAAGTTTCTTTTAACTCTCACTCTCCTTTCTCATATCATGAAGGCCACTGAGACATTTTGAAGGTATTTTATCTTTTTTATGTATTACAAAATGAAAATTTTACTAATATTTATTATCTCGCTTTTATTTTTTAAAAAACATCTTATTTATTATTTGCATTTCCCTTTAACACTGATCAGGCATAAGCAATGGTAGGCCACACTATTCATCTTCGCATGAAATCAGACAGTGACACCAACCTACCCGATGGACCTTTCTACTCTTTCCTGCCAGACACATATGGAGAAATGAAAGGTGAACTTTCCTGATAAAATCTTGGATAAAGTAGCTGTTGCTATGGTGAGCTGCCATCATGGGGACGCAATGTCTGGCTGGCAACCCCAGGCACAAAGAAATGAAACATTTTTGGGTCCCATACTGTATTGGTTGTGGAGTGGACCACTGTGACTCGGCTTAACCTTGGCTGGAGCAGTAAAGTTCTTCATTTCACTATATCTTAATCTTCGAGCATATAATCTGGAAAACCATTCGTGGGAAGTCAAATTTAGCCCACAGGCCACATTGAAGAAAGGCCATGGTTTCCTCAAGGAAAAGCACCCCGGTGATGATTAGAACCACCATCTGAACTAACAACTTTTTTTCCCTGCCAGAACACTAATTTTACTTGAAAGAACAACTTGGAGACAAACGATGGTTATTCAGACACGACTGTTTGGCAGACATTTTCTGGAAAAGGAACAAATTAAGACTGTCACTTCAAGGGAAATAACTGACAGCATTTGTTGCCAATGATAAGATTTAAGCTTTCAAGTATTTTGGAAAACTTGCATTCGCCACTATGAGCCTGACAGCTTCCCAGGAGTTACCAGGATATTAATGAATGTGATTTTATAAAAATGTTGTAACATGGAACGTGTTGATGTTAGAAGATTTGCATATCTCACTGAACTAATAATATTTGCCAGATGACCAGTTCTTGATACTGCTTAATCATGCATGGGCAAAGAGCCATTCAAAGAAAAAAGATAGATCAATAGATTTTAATGGGACAGAGGACAAAAAGTTCATGTGCTTTCAGTTTCCCTTTGGCAGCTAACCTTTACAAAAGCACTGGTTCTGAGTTGTGATGCACTCTCCAAGAGGGTTTTTCACAATTATCAGAAAGGGCTACAAAGCCCCTTTGCAGCTCCATATTGGGTGCAGGTCAGAATTTCTTCAGCAAGGAAAACAATGACTTGCTGCTGTAGATTGGATGTGGTGGCAGATAGCGGATTCTGTTTTGTGCCATTTTTCTCATGCAATTTCTGTTTGTATAAGAATTGTGATTTTTTATGACAGCATCCTGTTTATGTTATATGAAAATTGTATTGTTATCTTAATAAATTTTAGACGAGTGTTTTCTAAATGTCCCAGTTTCAATTTTTAGTATGGTAAGATGAATGCACATGACTGGGGCCCTTACTGATTTTAAGAAAGTCAAAGCATTCGAGACCACAAAGGTTGAGGCGGCCGCTCTAGGACTGTGATTTTCCCCTCAGCCTCGGAGTGACAGTCTTTGGGAAGCATCAGAAAAAACTTCAAGAGAGACTCTCTAGTGCCACGGTTGTCCATCTTCCTAATGCTGTGACCCTTTCACACAGTCCTTCATGTTATCATGACCCCTAGTCATGAAATTATTTTCATTGCTACTTCATAACTATCATTTTGCTACTATTATGAATCTTACTTTAAATATCTGATATGCAGGATGTATTTTCGTTGTTAAAAATTGAACATAACTGAATCATAGTGATTTATCACCGAACAATATGTAATTATATATTGTGAAATATTTATTTCTAATGACAAATAAAATGAAATTTTGTCTTGGAGCATGGTGTAGCATGGGTTACAGTCTTCACACTGGTTCCTGATATGTTGGTATATCTGCATGTGCACAGACCTGCCTGGAGACAGATAAAGGAGTGGTGTCTCAGTTCCTAAGACCATTGGAAATAAGTGTTTTTTTATGGTCTTAGGGACCCCTGTGAGAATCGCTGTTCTAGTGGCTAGACTCAGATGTGAGTCTTTTTACACAGCTTCCCTGTGTGGATGTATTGTGCAGCCAAAGAACTAGGTCTAGAAGTCATGCACGTGGCTACCACATGACTGCTGTGGAAAGGGTAAAGCATGTTCCGGCAGGACTGAACCCTGTCACACCCATGCAGAGGAACTGATCTCGATTTGAGTTAATGATGTGTATTGAAATGCATTCTGAGATCCCTACGGAGAAGTAACTTGGTGAAAGGCAAATACAATGTCCAAGTCTAAGTGGGAGAATCTCTCTGAGTTGGAGGGGTTCTCACAGTCCACCTGACTGCTTTATGTCTCCTGGCGACATTGCTGGATGGCATTCTGGGCCACTGGCCTGTCAGTCTCAAAACAGGAGAGCCAAATATTGGCCTATTTAACGCTAAGTCCTAAAAGAGAAAAACAAAAAACCTCTTCCCTCTGGCCTCCCCTGTCTGAGTTGGCATAATCCCACCCCACCCAGTTTCCCTTGTGGTTTAGCAAAAGGGACCTAGCCCTGTTACAAGCAGTGGCGTGGTTTGGGAAAGCTACGTGGAAGGAAGCCCAGTGGGTCCCCAGCCTCTTCATCTCTGGAAGTGGAGTTTTGGCGAAGATCCCCGTTGCTCTCATCTGGCTCATCTCCAGTGTCTCTAGTCTCCAACTTGTTCTGCAACGTGGGACGCAGCAGGACTCACGTGTCTGATCATTGATCATGAACAAGTTGGAGCTGAACGTGCAGGGCTGGTGTCTTCCCTGGGGAGGGCGTCCCTCTGGCTGTGAATCTTTTGTCCTGGTCGCTGTCATTTGATTCCCAGACAACACACGGCGGAGAGGTGCTGTGATCAGGGCACTGCTCACATGGCCCTCTGTGGCGACATCCTTCTCCAGGATCCGGAAGGTGTGTGGGTGAGCGAGCTGACCAGGCAGAGGAGCAGGAGACTGGACAGGGAGGGTCCCAGCCAGGCCAGCCCATTTATTTTGTATTCAGACATATCAAGCACACAATTACTGTGACTGTAGTTATAAACCTCATATTTGAGAGTCTTTTTATGGGTCACTTAGGATGAAG
>PVJH01000489.1:0-230000 GCA_004026705.1 Nesogale talazaci | reverse complement strand
GGAGGTGGTGGTGTTTCTCTCATTTTGAAAATCCGTTCTGGTCTGGGTCAGTCCTGAAAGTCCCCAAGAACCAGGTTCTTTGGTTGTGATGTCACTACTGAGTTCCCCAAGGTGGCTAGTGCTGGGCCCCCAAATCTAGGCTTTTCTGCACCCCAAAGAGTAGAGTGGATCGTTACCCCAAATCTGGGGTGCAGCCTTCTCTCCGTATGGTTGAGGACTTACACATTCCCACTTTGTGAAATCACATTATTTTAATGAGAATGCAAATGAAAGGAAAGGAAAGCTGTGGGAAATGCCTCTAGATGAGTTACTTGTCAGAAACGTTTTACTGGTGGGGTGGGGGGGTTGGGGTGGAGAAGGGGGCAGGTGAGCCAAACTCGTTTGAGGAGCGGGCGGTTCCTGGGGGACTCCCGTTGGGTGGCACATGGCCAAGTCTGAAGGAAACACATCTTCATTGATGTGCCTATTGTTACTGGTTCTTATTCATGGTATTTAAACAACTCATGCAGGTTTTGACAGCTTTTCTTTTCTTTTCTTTTTTGTATTTACACACGTTTTTTATCTTGGTAAAATTTTGGGAGCCCAGGAAAAAGACAGAGAGAAGCAGTGTCCAGGGTGTGGCACCAGCTGAACCCCTCGAAGATTGGGCCTCAGGGCAAGCCGTGGAAACATTCGTCATGAAGGTACAAGAGGGCCCGTCGGCTTTCTGGACATTTGCTGCACTCCTATGTCTTTCTTTAGGGATGAAGTGGATACGGGTGGGAGTGTGGGGGTGGGGCAGGACAGAGACGGGACCCGGCTGGGGAATGGTGCACTGATAGTCTCTCATTAGACCTAAACATGATGTGTGGCCTGATGTGGCCTTGAGCTTTTATTTTTCTTGTAATGGGCTAGAAGCACAGTGCTCTGTTCCCATCACTGAGGTCTGGTCACCGTGGCCACCTGAGGTCTGGCTATTAATGTCCTTCCAGTGGTTTACCTCAACCAGCGGGCATGCTGACAGGCAGCGGGGCTGGCAGATCCGTGAGCATTTCCAGGCAGCCCTGTCTGAGATAGTGTCTTCCGGAGTGGACCAGTGATCGGGCCCCTCTGCGAATACAGGACCTGTCAGACACATAACCAGGTGCATTCAAAATGAAAGTTCGGTGGAACCCAAAATAAAATAGCAGCTTTCCTTCGTTTGGGACTCCTGTGAAAGCCGTGGAGATCATCCCCAGGGAGTTCGTTGGGAAGCTAGCTGCCTTGCCAATCAGTCTGACATCAGGGCCAGGGCGGGAATGGGGGTCTACGCAGGACCTTCTAAGGAAGAGCTCTCTCTTTTCTTAATAATATGCTAATTTTTCATAGCACGCATTAGATTGCAACACATTTTTTAGGGAAAGATGTTATCTTTATGGAGTTGACTTATTTGCAAACTTAACATAAGCTTTCAAACCCACAGAAAATATGGCAGTGTGTTTATATTTAAAATAGATCTTTAAAAATCCAGTGAGTTACTGTGAATTTACTTACAGCCCAATAATACAGGGATAAAAATAATTTATGCTCCTATTTTAATTAAAGGCAAATCATTTTTCTCTAAAACAACAGGAACTCAGTCTAGTGGTTAGAACATGAGGTGGGCATTGAGACTGCTTTCTTCCTGGTCAGAGAATGGACTGACTGTCTGTTTTGGACAAGCAGCTTACACTTTGCCTTCATTATCTAGTGCTGCAGTCGCAGAAGCCTCAGAAGTGTGTGGCTTGAACAAAGAAAAATGTGATCTCCCACAGTTTTGAGAGCTAGAAGTCTGAATGCAGAGCGTGAGGGGAAGGCTTTCTCTTTCCAGTGGCTCTGGAGGAAGGTCCACATCTCTTTTCACCACCCACAATGCCTTGGAGATCTACACATGCCTTGGGATCAATCTTTCCCTGGGGCTAGGAGGTCCTCAATTCAGGGGTCCTGAGCCCAAAGGATGCCCCCCCACCAGCTCTTCTTACTTCCCTCTTTCTCTGCTCACTTCTCTCTTCATTCATATCTTACACCCTAGAAGATGACACTGTCTCCACCACAAGACAACTCTCGCAGGTCATCAGGGTTGTGATCTGAATTCCAAGTGTTGTTTCCCACTCCAATTCCCTTACAATCGAGTGGCTGGTCGTATCATGGAGGATGACTATATCAGGACATAACTGCCAAATTACATCACTGCTTAATTGCTAAATCACTGAGAATCATGGCCCAGCCATGTTCATATATATTTGGGATGGGTGGAGTGGTGGTGGTGCATAGAGGATATAATACCCTCTCTAAGAAGCTCTTGGTAGCCCTTGTCAAAGAGGGAGCCTCCACCAAAAATCAGGCCGTACTGAGTGGCTAATCAAAAGAAATGGTTGTAGCAGCATCTGGAGAACTGCTATGAGAGCTGAAGCTAGTGGCAGAGTCAATGGCAGGTGATGACCTAGGGCAGCAGGGCTGCTTGCAGGGCCAGCATGGGGGAGGGGGAGGTCTTCCATTTTTCAACTCAAGTTTGGAAGTAGAGGTATGAGTGTCCTGTCAATCTTAAAATAATTGGTGGTTAATTCTTTTTTTTTAAAGATCATTTTAATGGTAACTCTTATAGCCCTTATAATAATCCATACAACAAATATATCCAGCCTATATGTACATGTAGGCCATCATCATTTTCTAAGCATTTACCTTTTATTTGAAACCTTGGTATCAGTGCTCCCTTTTCCCCTCCTTTTCCTCTCCCACCTTGTGATCCCTTGATAAATTATAAATTATTATGATTTTCATATCTTCCATTGACTGCTGTCTCCCTTTGCCCATGTTTCTGTTACTTGTTCCTCCATGTGTGGTGTGTATGTGTGCATTAGGTGTTGATCATTGCAATCGTTTCTTTCTTTTCCCCCTTCCCCCCCTCAGGTTCCCCCTACTCTCTTGTATCACTACTTCCATTTCTGTTCCTGAGGGTTTTATCTGACCTGGATTCTGTATGTCAGAAGTGCTTACCTGTGCCAGTGTATATGCCCTGCCCTTAAACCAAAGACTGTGCCTAAATATCTCTCATTCTTGACACTGACATATGTCTCAAATATAAGAGAAGAAATGAAATCATACAAAAGTATGTGGAGACCATGGATAGAGAAAACAATCATCAGAGATGATGGAGCCCACCAGCACACCTGCTCCATAGTCTATGACCTTGAACAAAGCTCTTTAATGGCACAGTGTCTGAAGTCAGGGTATCTTGAGATGAAAATGAAATATTTGAGGGGGTACACCCCCCAAAAAACCTAGATGTGATGGGAGGGGGATAGTGCCTTTGAAGTGTTAGTCAGGCTTTCTAACTAGATGCTGTGAAAAGACTGCATGACAGTGTGCAACAAAAAAGACCTGACTTGTGACCGTGGCTTTGCCACCACGACAGTGCGCCCGCTCACGCAGCTCTTTCAGTAAGCCAGTTTGGGGCAAGAAGCAGCCTGGTTCCCTTGCCCCCTTGCCTTGCTCATCCAGCCTTGCTCTGCGCAACTTCTTTTTTCTTTCTTCTGAAAATGAAGAGGGACTGAAAGGACAGCGATTTGATGACATAAAGAAGAGATAAAGAAAAAAATGAGGGAGATGCTCTCATTCATCCAAACAGATGAATTTGAAAAGTATTTCCAAGAATGGAATAGCAGATTTGACAAATGTATTAAGTGTAATGGAGAGTCCTTTAAAGGTGACAAAGATGTTTTGTAATAATAATAATAATAATAATAATAATAACATAGTTTTGAAAAAAAGTCATTCCAGTTTTTATTTTGGGGTACTTCTCCATAGAAGAAGATCCTAAACTCTAAAGTACAGTGAAGAGATTATAATAACTCATCATTTCCTATGACTTGGCATAAGTTCTTTGAAATGCCTATAAAGAAGAGACTTATCTCACAGGCAGGCATCAGAAAATGCCCAGTGGTGGGTAAGTGGGAAGGTGGATGCATGACTATGGCTGTATAGGAAACCACATGAATAGAAGCACCTGACTCTTTTGCACCATGTACATACATGCACAATATGGCTTTATCGAGGTGGTAGTGAAAGAGGAGAGGAAAGATATAAGGGACTTAGTTCATAGTTCCCTTGCAGGACAGTTTCTTGCTAGGTTATTTTTTCTTGAATAATGATTTCAAGAGATATTTGTCCCCCACAATCTCCCACCACAATTGTGTACATCCATGAATCCAGTAGAAAGTCTCCATTAAACCATAAATGTGCCTGTGTTAGTCCGGGTAGACTAGAGGAACAAATTTCAAAGACATGCATATGGATGTAAGGAAAAGGTTTATATACAAGAGGAAAAGGACATTGAGAAAACATCCCAGCCCACTCCAGTTCAAAGTCCTAAGTCCGATATTAACCCATATGTCCGAAATCAGTCTATAAAGTTTCCTTCTGACTCACCAAGTCACAGGTCAGTGGTGCAGAGTCCCAGCACTGGCAGGGGTCTCCCCATGGCTCCTCGCTTCCAGGGCTCAGGTCCATCAACAGCATCCCGTGGTGGCAGAAGCAACTCATTGCTGACAGAGGTCTCCATGTGGCCATCCCAGCTTCAGATTTCTGGCTCCATTAGGGCAAAGCTATGTGGTCTTTCTGCTGGCTCCTCCAGCTTCTCGGATGCTCCCATCTTGCCTTGTCTGTGATTAACCATCTCTGAGACTAACTCCCAACAACTGGGGAGATGGCTTCTCATCTTCATGAGGGAAATATCGTGAGATTTCCCAGTGGGAAGCATCCACCTTCCCACTTACCCACCACTGGGCATTTTCTGATGCCTGCCTGTGAGATAAGTCTCTTCTTTATAGGCATTTCAAAGAACTTATGCCAAGTCATAGGAAATGATGAGTTATTATAATCTCTTCACTGTACTTTAGAGTTTAGGATCTTCTTCTATGGAGAAGTACCCCAAAATAAAAACTCAGGAGAAAGTCATGCCCACATAGAGGCCTCATTGACTACTCAATGGCTATCTTCAGATTAACAGGCTTGACTCCACCCCTACATTTCAATCATAAAATTAACATAAGCACATGACTACCACAGAGCCATTCCTTTAGAATCTACAGAATGACAGAACAGAGAACTTGAATCTCACTTCCAGGGAAGCATTATAAAATACCAATAATTTAAGCATTTAAGGCATACATTTTTAATTCAGATCAGTCTGTACTGGGATTTTCACTCTGTTAATGCTTTGTACTTTGGATACTTCCCGTACTTCTGTTTCTTTGTCAGAAAAATGAGAATAACATCTTCATAATATTATGGTCACAAAATTTAAGTAAAGATATATATATGTCTATATATTCCCATTTTTTAAAGTTTTGTTGTTGCTGCGGTCATTATTATTCATGTCCTAAAATAATTTTAAGATGGAGGAGGTCAATGTAGGTTTGCACAACCAGGTAAACTTTGGGAGACAAATAATTGCTAAACCATGAAGCTGTGAGTATGTGGTGAGGTGGGGGTGGGGATATTAGAATCTTGAATGCTATGAAAGGACAGGGATCATTTTCTGATCTATTAGCTATTGGAGCTTGGAAGGTTGTATGAGAAAGCAGGGGTCATCAGAGTGCCAGATAGCCTGTCCCTCCACCGAGGTGGAGTGAAAAATCAGGGTGTGAGGAATTTGCACCACCCAAAAGGAACTAAAAGGAGGGAGTGGTGGTGGCAGGTGAGACTGGAGAACACTTAGATCTATGCACTCATACATTCAACCCAAACCTGATAGAGCTTCTACTGTATACGTGTGCTCTTCTGTGTCCTAGGGATAAAGCAGACAAAGCATTGCCCTTCTGGAGCTCACAGTCAAGTAGGAGGGAGTAAAATGTGAATTTTAAACCTATGTAATAGTCTAGGAGCATCTCAATACTCGACAAAGCGAGTGTCAATAAAAGCGAAATTGGCCCATTTTAAATATAGTGATTAGGAAAAAGTTCACAGAGCAGACTTTAAGGAGTTTACCCAGGGAGATCTTTGAAGAGGCTATTACAAGAGTTTAGGAATCCTGGTCAGTTTGAAACTACCATCCAGCTCCTCAGAAGAAAGACAAGACTTTCTATCTCATAAAGTGCTACAGTCTCAAAAACGCACAAAGGCAATTCCAGAGCCCTGTAGAGCTCCTATGACCAACACCTGCTCAGTGGCAGTTAGCTTTGGCTGCAAGAACTTAGGTGAGTCGCATTGGTGATTGCGGTCCTGATAGCTGCTGTGAAGTAAGTCGACTGCTCTGGTAGAGCCACCAGAATCTTCTTTTGAGCTGGATCATTTTACATTTGGAGGCTGAGTACTGGGAAGAAGACTGGAGTTTCAGATGACGAAAAAGTACACTTGGTGAGAGAGGAAGAATGGGAGTTCATCTTTGGACATATTAAGTAAGGGGTGCCCCTTAATATCTTAATGGTAGTGCTGAGTGGGTAATTGGATATAGGATTCTGAAGTTCATATAAGAGATCCTAGTTGGAGTTTTACATTTGCTGGGATTATCAATATATAGATGAAATCCAAAGCTATAAAACTAAGTTTACTCATCAAAAAGATGAATATAGAGAATTAAGAGGCCCCAGGATGTAGTTCTGAAGCTCCTTCAGCATTGAGGTAGAAAAATGAAGAGAGTTTAGTAAAGGAGACTTAGAGGTTGCAATCAATCATACAGAAGGAAAAGTAAGAGCTGCTATTTCCCTCTTTGCCAAATGAAGAAAATATTCCAAAGAATAATGGAAAATCCATTGAATCAGATGTTATGGAGAAGTCAAACAGATGAGGATTAAAGAGTTGATCATTGGATTTCACAACACTGTGGTTAAGGTTGAACTTGACTATGGAGACTTTCTTACATATAACATTATGATCATTGTATTATGTGTAAAATATCTGAATTCCAGTCCCCATGTTTGTAACACGCCTTTCTGGGTGATTTTTTGAGTAAGTTGTTTGTTTTTCATCATTGGTATTTTGAGATATAAACTACTGTTCTTCCTAACTCAGATTTGTGGTTGCTGTTTTCTTTTTACCTTGGGACACTTGAACCCTTAAAACATTGTATGACTGATTAATCTTCCACCCTCTATTTGTGAAAGTCGAATGTCTTTAAGATGCCTGGAGAAGTGTATTATTATATTATCAAAAATATGTCTTACTCTATGTCACCTACAGGCTGAATCCATGCTGTGACTGATAGCTCTTTCTTTGTCACCATGCTGGTGTCAACTTAAATATAGAGTTAAGTGCAAATCTTTAATCACACCATTCATATCCAAATGTAAATAGTAATAATAATAATAAACACAAATCAATAAAGGAAAAACAAAAGACTGGAAATAGAGGACATTTATATTTTAGAAAAGCAAAACAGTGTAACTTTTTTATGAATAATTCTTATTCTTAAGCATTCCAGTTTGTAGTTTAGCCATCTACTTTGTTCTAAGTTCTTTCAAGGAGAATCCCCTTGTATTAGTCAGGTTAGATTTGGATCTGTTGCAAAAGCAAACAACAGTTTTGTTTTTAGTTTTCACATGTGCAATTCCACTGTGGTTCATCAGGACAACCATAATGTAGGAAGTGACTGCAATGTCCATGTCTCATCTTTGTAGCATGCTATCTTTTCAAGTACTGTGACAGAAGAGGGAAAATTCTAGAAACCTTACATCTGCATGCAAATTTGTGTTCTAAAATTGGTCCATGCTGCTTCTGCTTCTAAATCATTGGTCTTGACTACTCAGAAGACCAGCACAGCTACAAAGGAACCCACAGTATAGGGAAGACATGGATTATTTTTCACAGTCTGTATTATTTCCTTCAAATGTCCATGTTTATAAGCAGAAAAGTATATCCTTTCCAGTCCTTTCACAAAACTTAGCTGTCAGTGGTTGTGCTCACATTTCACACAATCCTACATTCTTCTCTCATATCTATCCTCAGTCAGAGATAAAAGAGATAGTGGAAGAAACAGGGAGTGAAATTGTTCCACTGAAAAAAAATTGTAATGATCAAATATGACAAGAGTTGTAAGTGTTCTTTAAAGATTGAAAAGTAACGCAGTCATATAAAATAGGTTTGTAGTTCTTATTCAGAGCCAGTCATTCTTCCAAGTGTTTTACATATATAATCACATAAGGGAGCCTCCATTACTTACTCCATGTTGCAGATTAGCCAACTAAGACAAGACTGTGGCTAAGACTAAAGGTGTGTAGGATTTCATTTCACTTGGAACTACAGCCAACACTCGTGGAAGCAGCAGTCAGGAATTCAGAAGTACTGCATTGGTGAAATTTGCTGCAAAAGACCTCTTGGAAGTGTTAATGAGCAAAGATGTCACCCAAGATGTCACTGTGAGGTCCGAATCAAGTCATGATATTGTCCGTCGCCACATAGGCATGAAAAAGCTGGACCATGAATAAGGAAGGCTACAGAAGAATTAATGCATTTTAATGAAAAATTATGGTGTTGGTGAAGAATGTTGAAGGGCTTGTGGACACTCAGAAGCACAAACAAATCTGTCTTAGAATAAGTACAGCCAGAATGATTCTTAGAATTGAGAATGGTGAAAATGTTTCTCAATATATTTGGACATGTTATCAGGCAGGACAAGTTCCTGAAAAAGGACATCGTGCTTGGCAGAGAGTGAAAAAGAGGAAATGTTGATATGACACCAGGCAAAAAGAAATTCTAGACAACATCAATCAGATTGATTGACACCATGGCCACAACAGTGAGATAAAAGCGTACAATAATTGTGAGGTTAGTGTAGAATGGGACTTTTCTGTTCTGCTGTGCATAGGATTGCTGTGAGTTGGAAGGAGGCTAACAGGAGGCTAAATGAGTACTAAGTGGTGGAGCTGGGATTCAAGGGTAGGCAAGCAGTCTGGCTCCGGGACTTATTCTCTTGACAATTGGGTTATGTTGACCCTTTGTTGAATTAAGCATTATACAAATGTGCCTCTCACAGTCCTTGATGAAGCATATGTACCACTATTCTATGGATAGAAGCAGACCAGATTGCAGCAGTAGAGTGTCTCCCTGAGGCTCCAGGAAGTGAACTGTCCTAATAGGGCTCTCTGCTTTTTTGCTTTTACCAGGCAACTGGTGAAGGGAATCATGTAGCTGAAGAGCTGGAGGCTCTGGGAGGTGTGTTCCAGGATCAAAGTTATAAATGTTCATCAACCTCTGATTCTTCTCGAATTCTGGAACCTGGACAATTTTACTTGCTTTTCTTTGAAGTTAGGCAGAACCATGTGATTAATTCTATCCAATGAAATGTGACATGTGAAATTCAGGTGAAAGCATGTAAGCACTTCTCCTGACTTCTGCATGTTTTCTTTTTCAGTGATTTGGAGGTTGCCTGATTGCTGCTCTGACATAGATAGGACAAGTGCCCCAGAGAGCTCCCTGGCTGCTGATGGTTTTGCAAGACCAAGAAATGCAATTTTCAGCTGTTGATATCTTTATTGTATATGTGATTAAGGCAAAACTCAACTGATATAGGAGATATTTTGAAACATGAATTTGGGTGGATTTAGAATTAGGTTAGATAAAAAAAAGATGGGAAAATAGGAGGAGGCATTTGTTATCATTCTGGTGTTTTCTTTTCTGGGCATCAGACAGGAAATGGTTGTTGTTGAGTTGATGCAATCTATGCCTATCAGAGTAGAGCTATGATCCTTGGGGCGTTCCATGCCTAGTTTGGGGAAGTAAGTCTCCAGGCTCTTCTTCAAAAGCAGATTTGGATGGACTCACATCTCCAGCCTTTTTGCTAGGCCCTGTGCACCACACAGGGACCCCTCATTAGACATCTGAACTCTCTTTGCCAAGTCTGAGAGCCAGGCACCACTCTCATTATGGGCTTCTCAGGGCTTATGGGCGGGGGAAAGCCATGCACTTACAATTATACAAGGATTTGGGGCTCCTATTATTTTCTGATCTCCATATGTTCTGCCTCTTGGGTGGGAACTAAAGACCACATGTAAAAGCTCATTTCTTGGATTTTTGTCTTAGAAACAAATATCTTCCAAGCAGTTCATTGAAACTGAAGTTGTCAGTTCAATTTGTTTTTTATCTCAGTTTTTACATAAGGATTCAGCAGTGCAGCCCTTCCCTTCACTCTTATTTTCCATCTTTCACATCATTCCTTACTCAATGACTCTGTTGGCCACAGAGTGGTGGTTCTCATGCGTTGGGTTTTGTAGGCTCTCAAGCAAGTGAACATGAACATCGTGCATTTGAAAAGGAGAGTTTGAAATTTAGGCCACCTTTAATATGCTTTCACTTCTTCCTGTGTTGCTAAGATTGAAGAATGAACTGCATGGGAGAAGCCGATTTGTTGTGAAGGAGGCATCCAAAGTCAGAGGACCAGCTGAGAAGAACTGTGGTCTGTTATTGTGAGAGACAAAAACAACTCTTTTCTGAGATTCTGGGTTTTCTTACAAGCTCCCTTTACATTGGTTACACATGTTTGGAGTTTATCATGAATTTCATTCAAAACTCACATGCGACCAGCCAAGCAGAGTAGCCTCCCTTGGAAAAAGGCCATCAGAAGAAAGGACTTGTAGAATGACTTCTCAGCTTTCAGTCCTGGAGATGTTTCCTTACTCACGAAGCTTTTGTTCTTTTAAAGAAGCCAATATGTTTGTGTAACTGATGTGAAGCAAGCTTGACTCCAAAAAGATTTAACTTAATATGTGCCTGTGCATTCCGGGGTCGGCTGTCTGTGGGATGTGCATTAAAGGCCCTAGCGGTGGCACAGCTCGTCATGTATGATATTGGGCACACAAATGTGACGTGATGCCCATGTACTCTTGAGGGTAATTCAATGTGCCAGCCAGCTCGATGAGCAGAGAAGCTATAAACATAGTTGTCACAAGTGAGAAAGAGTGCTGGGCCAAACGCAGGCTGGAGAACCAGCGTCATTGGAACCTGTCTCCCAGCCCTAATGAAAGTGTTAATTGTGTATTACAGAATTTATGGTGAGAACAGCCTCTCCACCAGGCCCCTCCAGTGACATGCTCTTAATTAACCATTTCTTTCTTTGGCCCTCACTGATCTAGCCTTCTTTCCCAGCCGAGGCAAATCCAGGGAGGACAGAAGCCTGGTTGGTGCTATAGAAGGAAGTCTTTTCAGGGGGAACTTTGCTAAAAAGAAAAGGCCAATGGGGCACATGGCTCTTTGATGTTTATAGGAATAAGTACACATTTAATCTACATAATCATTAATCTTTCTTTATGTAAAAATGATTAGTAAATAGGGTTTTTAAGCAATGGTTTCGTTTACACATTGGCATCATAGATTAACTTATTTCTAAAACACTTGATTTTATCACTCTGCCTAATGATTTGTCACATGATTTATTGGGTAATATGATAAATCATGTGCAATTTATTGTTTATCCTATAAAGAGTGCAACAATTCATTAAACAGTGATGAAACCCAGCGGTTACTCGGGGAAGCCTACCTTACTGACTGTTGAGCTCAGTGAGGTCCGTGGCCTTTCCCCCAGTGGGACCAGCGGTCTTCCCCCAGGGGTGGTTCTTCTGTGGTCCCAGTATCTAGCAGGGAAGTTAGGCTGTGTTGAAATGAAAGAGTTTTAGAAAGTAATGATGCAATCATGATCTTATATTCTAGCCATATTTATTTTATATGGAAAAATAAAGTCTCAGGTCTGATGGGTGTTAAATCCATAGATTTATTTGTGATAATAAATGTGGTGTTCTTTGCTGCGAAGGCATTAAACATAATGGCAACATTTCGTAATGCTGCATGGCGGCCGTGTTCCCCTTCTCTGGCTTGCTTACAGCCTGAAGTACTCACAGAAAATCTCTCCAGCACATTTGTGGCCACTCTTCCCACCTCGGGGGACATTGGGGTAAGTGAAGCCTGGCAATGGAACTTAGAATAGACTCAGAACAGGCCAAGCAGATCAGGTCCTCATCTCTGGCCTTCTCACTGAGAGGTCGGGTTCACCTGGAGAAAAGTTCCTAGAAAGTGTTTCTGAGAGCGGAGCCAACACAAGCGAGCATTGGAGAAATGCAACCTTGTGCTGAGCAAGTGTACAGAGGGACGGCAAATCGTTTGGGGAGGCATTCTGTTACCTTTGAATCCTATTCCTCCTTTTTGCTCCCCTCCCTTCTTCTTATTATATGTATGTGATCCGATGTGAATATTTAGGTCCAACTTTAAGGTTTTCTTGAACTTTTATTTCTTTTGGCTAAGCCAGTTTGCCATATACGTCCAACAAAACAAAATTCTTAATGCACTTACTATCTGTATTAGTCTGGGTAGACCAGAAAAACAAATTCATACACATGCATATGGATATATGGGAAAGGTTTATATACAAGAGAAATGGAACATTGAGAAACATCCCTACCTAGTCCAGTCCAAAGTCGTAAGTCCGATATTAGCCCTTATGTCCGATATCAGTCTCGCTTTCCAACTCATGAAGTCACAGGCCACTGGGTACAGAATCCCGGCTCTGGCAGTGGTCCCCTCATGGCTCCTCATTTCCAGGACTCAGGGTCCATTAGCAGTATCCTTTGGTGATAGAAACATCTCAGCACTGGCAGGGGTCTCTCTGTGGCTTTTCTAGCTTCAGAGTTCTGGTTCTATCAGGGTAAGGCTGTGTGGCTTCTCTTCCAGCTCTTCCGGTTCCTCAGATGCTATCATCTTGTCTTGTCAGTCCAGTGACTCCCAACAACTAGGAAAAAATGCTCTCTCATATCCACGAGGAAAATACCATGAGACTTCCCAGAATTCTCAGGAGAATGTCGTGCCCACACAGAGGCCTCATTGCCTGCTCATTGGCTATCTCCAGATTGACAGGCTAGACTTCACCCCTATAGCTTAATAATGAAATTGACATAGG
Source organism: Nesogale talazaci (assembly GCA_004026705.1). Lineage (NCBI taxonomy): Eukaryota > Metazoa > Chordata > Mammalia > Afrosoricida > Tenrecidae > Nesogale > Nesogale talazaci. The sequence goes on along the minus strand of PVJH01000489.1, from coordinate 217,123 downwards.
TACATGACCACCACACTATCTCATAAGGCTTAGTCCATATGCTTCCCCCAGGAAAGTTTCCCATGTAGGTAAGGAACATTTTACATGCTTTGTTGCCTTTCTTCATCTACACTTTGCTCACTGTGATTTTATGAACTTGGGCTTTTGCAGATGTGCCTTTGGGAGAGAGGATCTCATTTTAGACCCAAAGTCTCACTTTAACCTCCTTTATATGTAAAAACTCCATGTCATATTTAAATTTAGGAGCTAGTTCAGCACCTTACCTACTTGGAGAGAAGGCTGTCTACATTGTCCTTTGTGTAGGGCATATGGTACTAAATGCAACACTTTTTCACAAAGGATGCCCTTTGGCTTCGTGGATTCTTTGATTAATTTGAGAAAGATGAATACAACCTGAATGTAAATGACAGGAGTTTGTAGGTTGTTTCTTTATAGAGACAGTGTGATAAAGATGTGATAAAGTGATTAAAAAAAAACCCTTTTCTAATGCACTTGACCCAAACCATGATGTTTTCTATTGCCTCAAATGCATTTGAAAGTTGGATATTGACTAAGAAAGATCAAACAAGAACTGATGCCTTTGAGCAGTGCTGGAGAAGAATATTGAAAACACCATGGACCATCAAAAGGACAAACCGTTCTGTCTTACAAGAAGTAAGACCAGAGTGTTCCTTAGAGACAAGAATGGCAAGATTTTGTCTCACATATTTTGGACGTGTTGTCAGGAAAGACAAGTCCCTATAAAAGGACATCATGCATGCTAAAATAGGGGGTCAGCTAAAAGAAAAAGAAGAAGAAGAAGAAGAAGAAGAAGAAGAAGAAGAAGAAGAAGAAGAAGAAGAAGAAGAAGAAGAAGACCCTTAATGAGAATGGATTGAGCCGAGCAGGGGGTACGATGGGATCAAACATGGAGACCATGGTTAGAATGGCTTAGTACTGGGCAGCATTTCATTCTGTTGTGCATAAGGTTCCTATGAGTCAGAGTCAATTCGATGTTACCTAAGAGCAACAACAACCATTGAAAAGTGTAGTCTAATCCCCTTCCCCTTGAATCTTTCTTAGTGACTAGTTAACCTAAATATGAGAACTGGAGATAGGGCTTTTAGTTCATCTAGCATCTTACTCTAAAAGTATGGTAGTATCAGTAGGAGAACTACAACGCATGGAATGAACTAGGAGCAAGGGCATTGTGTCACATATAAGAACTTAGAAAAAAGTAAATATGCACTTGTAGACATTTCCTTTGGGAAAATCTGAGACACCAGTCAGCAGTTTCTCTCTAAAATATACTTCTGGCTACAGACCAGTGTTCAGTAGGGAGTCTGCCTGTGCTGGGTTGTCTCACCTCTGATGAACATGTAATTCTTGGAATGAACTTCTGTCACATTCCTACTAATACCTCATAAAATACTATTTGCCAATAATGTCACCCTGTAATTACATCTGCTGAACTAGCTTTGCCAGTGTGTATGCTCTTCTTTCATTATGTAGCTTCAACCTTTATACTGTTACCAATTGACACCATAATTAGTATAGTTTACTGCTGCACTGATTATGAGGGCCTCCTTGTCAATCAAACTCTGTTTGTTTCTGTTTGAGGAGCCATTATTCCTTTACCTCTAAACCTTAGCTAATTTACAGAACATGTAGGCACAGTACTGTGTGTGTGTGTGTGTGAGAGAGAGAGAGAGAGAGAGAGAGAGAGAGGATGCCACCAGTTACTGTATGTGCTTGACCACCCAGCTCTTAAGTGACAACTTGAATTCCATTTCTTTTACAAAATACCTTTGGCCATAATTCTCATAGGGGCAACTTATTGAGTATGTGTAAGGGATCAGGGCAGTAGGTGCCACTTCTAGGTTCTTCCCTGCAAGCCACATGGTCTTTGGCAAGTGGCCCAATCACTCTGCAATGGGTTCTTAAACCCAGCTCATCTTCCTGCCCTACCTGCCTCCAGGGGCTTCAAAGAGCTAACAGATGTGGAAGAGCTTTTGAAATAAGCATACCATATAAATTCAAGGTGTTTGGGAATGGTTTTCTCATAAACCTGCCAACACTATCTTTTTGGAAAAGACAGAAGTCACAAATTCACTCGCGCTTTAATTTACCTTGGTATTTCCTTAGCAGATGGCTAAAGAGCTGTTTGTCAGGTGTCCTCCGCACCAGCACCTATGGGCAGCACCACCTCTGGAAATCCCAGGGGCCATGGTTTCAGTTGGGGTGCTTGTCTGACTTCATGTGACATCCATGGAGGATTTGTTGAGGCAGGGATTACACCATTTCCCTCCTTGATTTTCTGGTGCTCAATTTGGGCACCGCAGCTCCTGACCAGCTCACTCCCTCTCTAAAGACATGGAACGACTACGCTGACACCTGGTACTTTCTACTCCTACAACATGTGACCAGCACAATTGAGCACAGCACAACCTCCTGGAGAATGCATCTCTGGAGCTCCTGGGTCCGTGCTCATGGCAAGTCCCCACTCCCCTCACACTCTCTGGGTACTTGTCTGGCCCAGCACCAGATGCCACACACACTTTGATCTGGAAGAATTATGAAGTCCAATTACAGTAGAAGGTCAAGCATCCCCTCTCGCCCACCCAGAGTGAGCAGCCATAAATGTTCAGTATGATTTTACCTGCCACCTGGGCTCATCTCTGATCTGAGTGGGCTGGGCACACTGAATATGGCAAGATGCCCAAAGTTGAAAAGTTAACTTAGATCCTTGTTCCTACCTGTGCCCCATGCTCATAGCATTGGACCTCTGCACTACCAGCCCCACTGACAGAAAGTCTGTTCCACTGAAAAATGTCTTGGAAAATTTGCAGTGTAAACCGATTTTGCCCCTAGCATGTATTTACAGATCCTGGTTTTGTCCTTGGGTGCTGCACAGGACAGGGTTGTTGCTCCATTTATTCTGAGTCTTCTCTTTCTTGATCACAGTTAGCCCATCTGTCCCACTCCCAGGATACCTGGGGTACAAATTCAAAGGGTCTGTCGGCTTTCCTACTTGTCATGACATTGGCCAATAATTCACCTAGAATCCAGCCTGCCTCCCAGAAATACAGGACAGCAGCAGCAGTAGCAGCAATTGCTTATCAGGCTCCAGCTCCACTTCACCGTCTGTGCTGAGATTGCCCAACATACACATGCTTTAAAACAAAGCAAAACAGAAAGAAACCAAGTTTTATTGACAATTCATATATCATAGCATTCAGCTGTTCAATCATATCAAGAAGAGTTGTACAACCATCTGTACAATCAATTCTAGAACTCCTTCCTCTCTCTTGAACACATTGCTGTCAGCTTCCCACCTACCCCCAATCTTCTCTGGCATGGCCCTAGGAAATTATTAATCCAATCACTGTCTCTATAGATTCACCTCTTCTGAATTTCATATAAAGGAAAACATACCAAGCAAAGCACAAAACAAAAACAACAGCCACGATGAAATAAAACAGAGAAAAGGCCTAAATTGAAAAGAAAACAGAAGGCACTAAAAATTGGACCAAATTGGAAATGGATCCAAAGGAAGATAAAATGATAATTTGCTACATTTTATTCTAACTGCATCTACTATAATCCACTTTACTATGCACTCTGTCTTGTAGCAAGTCAATTTATATACCTGGACTTTGGTCAGAGGGGATTTAAAAGATGCTTAATCCATGTGGTGATCCTACAAATGGATTTTGGCCTTCCATTGTCATCTAGGGCCTTTTGCAAACCATGAGTTCTGAATTAAATGCCAACATCATTCCATCCTCTGGATTTGGATTTTATTATTTACAATCCTTGAATCACACAAGCTGGTGTGCTTCTCCCACGTGAACTGAGCTGACATCCTACTTACATGGCTGCTTGTTTTAAGACAAAACATTTAGACCCCACATGCCATTCTTTCTGATAACTGAGCACTCTTATTTCTTCAACAAATTTTGCTATAGCACCCATATCTTTAGTAATCTCTTCATGGGGGCAAGTATTGAATGACACATCATAAGAACTAACTATTGTTAGATTAGGAATATGATTAAATGCATGCTCAAAAGCCATCCATATATCTATATCTATATCACCTATATCTATATCTATATATCCCTGGATTTACTTTAGAGTCATGATGATCATTTAATCAGAGAGCATTGTAATTCATCCCCGCCTACTATGTGTTCTGCTATGGGAAACAAAGATGCTTATGTGAGAACCTGCCTCTGTGGGAGCTGACTGAGGTAGACTGGACTTTCACTAAGAAAAGAGGTCAAGTTAGAGATTTCACATGGACTGCTGCGTGGTGCCAACATTTTGTGAGTTCAGAGTTCACCCAGGTATGCCTGGAGGAAAAAAAGAACTGGCAATAAAAAAATTAACCGCTGAAACACCCCTGGAGGACATTGGGGACCATCCTACATTAGGCTAGAAGCCTATCTGGCTCCAGAAGCTGGGGGGGGTGCTGTTAAGAAGAACAAGTGGGCAATGGCAGGAGCTGGCATCACCTCTCTCTTTGCTTGTGCTGTTCCCTTTCTTCCTAGACATCTTGCTGGTGCCCAGTGCCTTTTGTCCTTAGCCCTGGCTGTGTGTCATAGAAGCCCCTGCCCCTTCTTCTGAAAGCTAGGTCCCTCCTTTCAACATCTCAGGCCTCACTGCCATGTTTGGGGAGCTTATTCTGTTTCTAAAACACCCCAGTGATTATCTTGGGAGCCCAGCCACTTCAAGACACCAGGGTTGGAGGAGGCAAGTTCACCTTCCTACAGAAATGGCAGAAGGCATTTTGTAAACATCAGAGCAGATTCAAATCCCAGTGGATGCGCATGTAATGTGGTTTATGCTATATTACTCTTGCTTAAGTTAAAGCCTGTGATTTAGCATTCCTGTTTAGCTGCAGAATTCCACGGAGGATATTGCTGGATCCCAAATCTTTTGTCAGTGTAATTGAGCATAACATCTTTTCAGGTTTGTGTTTCAAAAGATGCATTATCTCCTTGCCTCCATTTGTTCTATGTGAGCTATTCAAAACTTTCAGCTTGCCCCATCCCTCTGAAGGAATTTGAGTTTTAGGCTGATAATTTATGTTTATGCTGAGAATGCGATTTCCTTTCTGCACCCAGAATGATTAATAGACTTCTTTCTGAAAATTAGTATGGGAGAGGAGGATATAGGTGGATCTTTCACCAAATGTGAGAATTTCACTTTATTCAAAGGATCTCTTAATAGTCTTTACACACATGGCTTCAGATGGACATTTTGACAGCACAGGTGTCTTCAACATTTGATCTCCGACTTTTCAACAGCCATCCTCGCAAAGCAAGAACAGACTCACCGTGGGCAGGATTCTAATTTTGCCTGCCTCTTATTTCTGTGTGGTCTATGAACAAAGATGGTGGCTGTGGTTGGCATACATTGTTACTTGTGCAACTATTAGACAATATGTTGTTGGTTCCACCCATCCATAGAGCACCTCAGAAGAAAGACCTGGCGAGTTGCAACAGTCTGAAAGGTCAGTGTTAATCTGGGTGGTCTAAAGAAACAAAACCAGATATATATATATATATATATATATATATATATATATATATAATAACTTTATATCAAAGAGTAATTGTGTATTAAGAAAACATCCCAGTCCAATACAGTTAAGGTTCATCAGTCTAATATTAGCCCATATGTTCAATACCAGCCTATAAATGCCTCTTCAGACTCATACAACACATGCGATGATGTAAAATATGGGAAGATCACAGTCCAGCCGGTGGAAAGTCTTGTGGATCCAGTGACAATGGAAGCATGTCAATGCCGGTGTAGTTCTTCACATGGCTTCTCCAGCTCCTGGGCTCTGGTCCCAGTAGTGTAACTCCATCAAATTTCTCAATAGAAATGTCTCAAAGGGACCATGTGTATAATGCCTGCAGGGAGGAAGATAGGAATCCCAGAATCATTGGCTATGACCTGATTTATAGGCTAGACTCTACCCCTTTGCTAACTTGACAGTAGATTATGTCATCACCACAGTCACAGATTGTGGGGCACAGTTCTGCTTTGTAACAATGGGGCCACTGAGAGTTAGAATTGACTCACATACAGCCCATTATCCATATAATATTAAGGATATTTTGACAGCACAGGTGTCTTCAACATTTGATCTCCGACTTTTCAACAGCCATCCTCGCAAAGCAAGAACAGACTCACCGTGGACAGGATTCTAATTTTGCCTGCCTCTTATTTCTGTGTGGTCTATGAGCAAAGATGGTGGCTGTGGTTGGCATACATTGTTACTTGTGCAACTATTAAACAATATGTTGTTGGTTCCACCCATCCATAGAGCACGACAGAAGAAAGACCTGGCAAGTTGCAACAATCTGAAAGGTCAGTGTTAATCTGGGTGGTCTAAAGAAATCTGGGTGGACTGCTGACTGACTGCTAACAACAAGATCAGAAGCTCCAAACCACCAGCTGCTCTGTGGGAGAAAGATGGACCTTATACTCCCATAAAAAAGTTTGTCTCAGAAACCTATACTAGTAGCACTACCCTGACTTACAAGGTTATTATGGTAAGAATCAACTTGATGGAAGTGAAAGGCTTTTCATTTTTCTGAGCTAGGAATGTGTTTTTAAATTTGTTTTCCTTAAAAGAAAAGAAAAAAAAGAGCATGGGCAAGACGGTGACCAAGTAACACACAGCGGCGGTACTCTGGAGAATCAGCAGGGGAGAGACACTGAGAGGGAAAGTCCACTCTTGCGGGTCACAGGAGGAGCATCATGAAGGTAAGCGGACTCAGGTCCACCAGGTCTGAGGAGCTTTGGACTTTTGGCTTACTCTTGCAGAGGCCAGTTGGGGGTTAGCTTTAGTAGTCCCACTACAGTAGTGGCTGGCATCTGGTACTTTGGCTGTTCCAAGGACTTTACCTAAACACTGCCACAGCTACTGCTCCCTTACTGCAGAGTTTAAACAACCCCCACTCCACAATCAGTCAGGAGGGTTTCTTCTATTTCTGGACTTCCCTCCCACCCCTACCCCTACCCCCCATCTCTTTCCTTCCATAGTTGTGGCTGGCTCCTTTTTTCCTGTTTGGTTTTTTTCTCTTTCTTTTCTCTCCCCTTTCTTTCACATGTCACTGCTGACCTCAAATACACGCCCCCTTCAACTAGGACAAATTTGCCTGCCCTCCACCCAGCTGGGGGAATTTCTCCCCCCCCCCCTCCATGGCTCAACATGCATCTCAGGATACTCCCACAGCTCTCCTAGCACCTGGGGAAACTCCTGCCACACTCTCAGCAGTGAGGCGCACTCCTGGCACCCTTTTATCCCCTCGGGAACTTCCACCTGCCTTCCGCAGTCCTATATACACCTGCACCGCAGGAACTCTTGCTGCCCTCTTGGGGTTAGGGGAACTCCAGAAAATCTCTCACAGGCACCCTAGCACCCGGGAAAACTCCCACCACCCTCTTAGTGGATAGGGGGACTCCTACCCACCTTCTGCTGCTCCCCATGTGGCTGGAAGAACACCTGCCACCCTCTGAGCAGCTGAGGGAACTCCTGCCTACCATCCATGGCCCCCTAAGTGAGGGGACTTCTGCCTACTATTTGTGATGTTCTACCCAGCTTGAAAAACTCTTCCCACCTGCCATGGTATTTCATAAGACTGGGGGAATACCTGCTGCCTTCCTAGTGGTTGGGGGGTGGGGCTTTCACCCACATTTCACAGCCTACATGCAGTTGGTAGAACTATTGCCACCCTCTTAAGAGCTAGGGAAACTCCTGCCTACCCGCCCTTTAAGAGGCTGGGGGAATTCCCATCCACACTTCCTGGTGCTCTCCTCAGTTTGGGAAACTCCAACCCACCTTCCACGTGCGCTATATTCAGGGGCACCCATGCCTACCTTCCATGGTCCTATATGATGCTGAGGGAACTTTCTCTCACCTTCCGCAGCACTTCATGTGGCTGAAGGCAGCTCCACCAGTGCTCCAATGCACTCTACACTGAGGGCACCTCTGTCCTACCTGTGTGGTGCTCTTGGCCACTAGGGTAATTTCACCCCCCATGGACACTGTTCTACAGCAAAGCAGCCATCCTCACCCACCCTCTGTGGCACTCACGCTGAAGCTAGCACTACTGCCTGCCCTTCCAGGCTTTCCAAGATGCTGTGGGCCACCACCTTCCTCAGCTTCCTCTGAGCTCATCCAGCAGAATACTGTAATCACTGGCCTGCAAACACCTGACCAGCATCCCCTGAGAAGGCCATCCAACTTGCCCTCCAAATAAAAGAATACTGGTCAACTATGGAGAGAGTGAAGCCACAGTGGGATAAAATTGCAGCACACCTCCCCGAGCCCCCAACACAGTTATTGGCAGGCATTCTATAGAAGCATACTTGTGAGTCTACCTAAGAGAGAGCCAAGTATTCTTTGACTCTCTGGAAAATGGCACCAGGCTCTTCTAAATCAACATACAGAAAGTCAACAGATGCAACAATTATAATGAAAAGAAAAAAACAACAAACCAGGAGAAACAAAAAGGCAATGCCAGAAGAAGTGTGAGCATAATGAAATGTATAGGAGAAGCAGACGATCTACCACAGAATGAATTTTTCAGCTATCTGTGTGAATGAGGGGGAGGTCAGAATGGAGACCCAAATGCCATTTGGATAAATCGGAAGTACAATCAAACAAGTTAATTGAAGAAGCTAAAGAAAACCTGATGCCCTGAAGAAGACCAACATCCAAATAATTGGATTACTCAAACAAAACACAACCAAGAAGGCAATTGCAAAAATAGCATGGAAATTCCTGTAAGAAAAGGTCCCCGTCTTAATGAATGAGAACAGGGTAACCATTAAAGAAGAAACGAGGACACCAGCTAGACTGAATCCCAGGAAGTAGTGGTCAAGGCATATTATAGTTAAATTAATTTAGGAAAAGGAGAAAATCATAAGGGCAGCTAGGGGAAAAAGGTAGTCACTTATAAAGGTACTCAGATAAGAATATGCTCAGACTTGACAGCAGGCACCATGAAGAAGAGGAGGGAGTGGAATAACATCTTCAAAAAGTTCAAAGAGAAGAATGCCAACACAAGGATTCCCTACCCTGCCAAACTATTCATCATGATAGATGGAGAAGTATGAGAATTCCTGGACAAGAAGAAACTTAAAGAATACATTAAAAGAAACCTAGTTTTATAAACATTTCTTACCGACCCACTGTGGTCAGAAAAACAACATGCATTGAGCACAAACAGAAGACCCCATATAAAGCAATTCTGTCCAAAGATCAGCACATTGAAAACGTCACCAGAGAACACTAACTCAACATCAAAAGCATGCAAGAATGATTACCACTCTCCCCCTCCCCCCCACCCCCGCAACACAGTGACAAGAAGGGAGGTATGTAAACACCCAACACAAAAGGTATGAGATGATGTCACAGAGCTCATACATGGATGTAATAACTGAATTCCAATGGACTGACCTCACCCTTTAAAAGAAAGAGACCAGCAAACTGGTTTAGAAAACATAACTCATTGATCTGTTGTCTATAAGAGACACATCTCAGGCTCACAGATAAAAATAGGCTAAGATTCAAGGACTGGCAAATAAATACCAAGCAAACAGCAATTCAAAGAAGGCAGGGGTTGCAATCCTGATCTCCAACAAAACTAATTTCAAGGTGCAAGCTATAACAAGAGATAAGTAAGGGCATTATATAATGCTCAAGGGAACGGCAGACCATGAACAAGAACATAACAAATATGTATGCACCCAACAAAAGACCAGTGAAATTTGTCAATCAAGTGCTCTTAAAGGTGAAAAATGAAACCATAGGTTCAACAATCATAATAGGTGGCTTTAATACACTATTCTCTGAGAAAGATCCTACATAAACTCTTTCAAAGCATAGAAAGGGATGGCAAACTCCCAAATTGTTTCTATGAAGCTAGTATAACATTGATACTCAAAGCAGCCAAGGATCCCACAAGAATTGAGAACTACAAATAGGTATCTTTAATGAACAATGAGGCAAAAATTCTTAACAAAATGTTGGCCAATAGAATACACAAGTATATAAAATGAATAATTCATTTTGATCAAGTGGGGTTCATTCTAGGAATGCAAGAAAGCTTCAATATGTGAAAGTCCATCCACATTAGTTTCCATATTGGCAAAGAAAAGGATAAGAATAACATGATAATATTGATAGATGCAGAAAAAGCATTCAACACCCATTCGTGTTTATGACACTTAAGAAGATAGGAATGGAAGGAAAATTCCTCAATATAATATACTAAACCATATTTGAAAAACCGATGCAGTGAATGCAGAAAAGCTAAAAATGTTCCCACTGAAAAAGGGGACTGGACAAGGATCCCCTGACCCCTTTTACTTATCATCATAATGGAAGTCCTAGCTAACAACATGAGGCAAATAAAAGACATTCGAGAAATTCATCTGGGGAAAGAAGAGGTGAAACTATTATTATTTGCAGATGATATGATTTTATATATTGAAAACCCCAAAAGCTTCGCAAGAGAAGTCCTGGAAGTGATAGAAGAATATGACAGAGTAACAGGATAAAGATCAATAAACAGAAGTCTGTTGGACTGCTATATACGCTGTACAAAATCATTGAAGAGATCAAAAGGTAGTACCTTCACAATAGCCAAGCACAAATTAAAATACCCAGTGATATACCTGATAAAAAGAAACAAACAAAAGATTGGTACAAGGAGAACTACAGAATTACAAGACTTTTTGTTGCCCATCCACTTTGGGAAACTAGTGGATGCGGTGTCAAAAAAGGTGCAAATGAAACACCCTGGCAGCTACATCCTGCTTTTGAATTTGGTTTCTTCGGTGTCAGAGCTGCATAAGGGACAATTGTTACTTTGTACGATTGTTTGTACAAAACCGAATTTAGGATGCCAAGTTTAAACGCGTGGCTTGTCCTAACTGGTTTTAACCAGTATTTTTTGTTAAAAAAAAAAAAAGAAACCAAGAGTGACCTCCACAAATAACAGACTATCAAATGCTTGTGAATCAAAAGACTCAATATAGTAAAGATTTTAATCTTATCCAAGGCATTATATAAATTTAATGCTATATTGATACAAACATCAACATTTTTTTCAAGGAATTGAAAAAACTGACCTCCATCTTCATGTCAAGAGGGACGTAGCCAAGAATTAGCAGAGAAAGTCAAAAAGGACCAAGTAGGAGGGCTTACTTTATCTGGCTTTAACACTAACTATACAGCCACAGTGGTCAAAACAGCATGGTTCAGGTATAATGACAGAGACTCAGACCAATGGAAAAGAACAGAAAATCCAGAAATGAAATCATCAGCATACAGACAACTAATCTTTGATAAGAGTCTCAAAAATATTAAATGGGAATCAGATGCCTTCTTCAATGAATTTGTGCTGGGAAAAAAAATGGGTATTTACCTGCAGAAAAATGAAGCAAGCGTCTCATGTCACTCCATGCACAAAAATAGATTCAAGGTGATCACCAACCTCAAAGTAAAGTCCCAAATTATTACAGCCATCAATGAGGGAATTGGGACAAACCTAAGATCTCTGGTGAAAGGAACATACGGTAGCAAAAATAGGGTAGAACACAAACACAGAGGAGGCACAAGTTGACAAGTAGGATATTCTTAAGATAACACACCTATGTACATTGAAAGACTTTGCCAAGAGAGTCCACAGACTGGGAAAATATCTTTAGTAATGACACACCAGACAAAGGCCTTATTATTAAAATATACAATGCTCTGTTAACCTACAAGATAAAAACAAAGAGCCCACTGAGGAAGTGGACAAATGACCTGAACAGAAGTTTAACAAGTGCAGAAATCCAAATGACCAATAAACACATTAGAAAATGTTGTCAATCATTAATCATAAGGAAGTGCAAATTCAAACAACTATAATATACCACCTAACACCCTGAAAGAGCTCAATTAAAAAAATCAGAAAGCAACAAGTGCTGGAGAAGGTGTGGTGAGATAGGAACTCTCATCCACAGTTGGTGGGCCTGTATTTAAAGCAGTCACTATGGAAATCACTCTGGCAATACCTAAAACAAATGGAAATTGAGCTACTATGTGATCCAGTAACCCCTCCTCTCTTACTAGGCATATACCCAGAATAAGTAAGAAACAGACCAAGACTGGACATCTGTGCTCCAATATTTCTTGTAGCACAGTTCACAATTGCAAAGACCTGGAAACAATCTAAATGTTCATCAGCTCATCAATGGATTAAAAAACACTAGTAAATACATACAATGGAGTACTATGCAGCCCTAAGAAGCAGCGATGAACACATGAAGCTCATTGCCTCATGGGAAGAGTTAGAGGAAATTATGCCAAGTGAAGTTAGCCAAGCACAAAAGGACAAGTATCATATGATTCCATGGAGTTAAGCTCCCAAAATATAATGGACATAAAGGATAAACTGCTTAATGCATAATTCCTGGTTCAAGGTCCAGGACCTTTGGCAGGGATCTGATCCTACTCAGGGATGCAAGTAGCAGCCAGCCCAGATGGAGGGAAAAGAGAGGGGGGAGAAAAAGAAGAAAAATTCCTTAAGACAATGAGGGAGCAGAGCACTAATAGACCCATAGGGAGAGTATTGATTATGTCTCCACAGTAAGGGGTGAGAGGGACCAGATCCCATCCCAGAGCGAAAAGCCTTGAGGACAATATACTGGCATGGAGCAGCAAACTAACAGAGAGGGTGGTGGTGCCGGACCAAGCTGGGTTATGTTGACCAACAATGCAGAGGGTAACACTGAAGACATAGCCTGAGGAGAGAAGCAGTGCTGTCAAGACAACATGGGAGCAAACTAAGAGGGAGAGAGAGAGAATTTTATCATGGCCCACCAAGCACCAGGGATGACCTTTGTGCTCAGAGAAGCCAGTGCATTGAGACACCATAGGGCTACCATGAGGCAGAAGTTTCTTCACGGACCTATAGTGCAATGGGACAACAGCACTGTGCAGAAACTGTACTTGGTCTGGCCTATGCACAGTGGGACAAAACAAGAAGGGAGTGCAACTGGGAAGCAAGGGGAACAAAATAATCAAGCCCCCAAGGAATCCTGAAAATAGACTTCTGACTTAGGCCACAGGATTTGGCACTTCATCAGATTTGATCAGAAAACACATAAGGGTCAGCAGACAGACCTAGAACTATTGATTCGGGTTTTTTTTCTGTTTTGTTTGTTTTATTACATTTTGTTTCCGTTTTTCTTTATTCCCAACACCATCTATATAAGATAGACAGGATGAACAATCCAAAGGAGAAAACTATGGGACTGGTGGCTGCCCGTGACGTGGGAGAGGAAGGGCTTGGGAGGGCGAGTGGGCCAGGGAAGTGGGGAGTCAACAAACTCAGAGATAAGGGAAGAAGAGATCAAAAATTAATCTTGGGGAGGGTGTATAATGTCAGGTGGAGCTTGATCAAGAGCAATGTGCAAGAGAAGTACTGAGCGCCTAAGGAGGGAGAGCATGAGGGTGGGAAGGAAGGTGAAAGGAAAAAGAGGAAAGAAATAGGAAACGAAAGTTATTTATTGAGGTATAGCTACAGGCTTTACACATGTCAATATTTTAATTTATAATGGAAGGCCAATGTACTTATGTTTATATGGTAAGTATTATGATAGAAGGTGGACTTTGGGTCTCTATTCAAGAGCTCCCTTAGCACAAGAACACTTTGTTCTGATAACCTGGCTTTCTTTGACACTCATCTCACCAATAGGATTGCAGAAGAAAAATATGCGCATAAGCAAATGTGCCCAGCTATCAAAAAATACATTGTCTGGGGTCTTAAAGAGTTGACATCAAACAAGCAATCAGGCAATAGATTTCAAAAGATCCCAAATAAACAACTAAGTTGATGCAAAAGAAGAGGATTGGAGTAAAGACCCAAAGTCCATCTGTAGACAATTGGACATTCCCCCCCCCACCCCCAGAAGTGTTATAAGGAAGGAATGATTCAACAAAGGTGTAGTTTAGCACTGACAAATCACATCTTTCCTCTCATTCCTGAATACTTCCTCCTCCCCACTATCAGGACACTCTAGGCACACATGTTTCAGGATCACTTTTTTGTGTGTTAAGATATTTTCATTGTGAATGTGACCGGAGGTTATCACTTCAGACCATCAACTCTACATTCAACGATTCAAAGCATTCATCGGCCTTTCCTTATTCAAAGCCCACCCCCCAACACAGATTTCGCTTTTCTTAGAGACCACCAATTTCCCTTTCACTGAAATCGCTAGCTGTTTCATTTCTGGTCCCTTGCCTTCCCTCCCTTAGGAACTTCCAGAGTGGTTTCTTTTTGGGCTACAAGTATTGGTATGCAAGTATCTGTCTTGGTGTTTATCCGTACAGCAGTGCTCTCCTACAATATGGCCTTTTGTACGTCCCACAGACTAACTTACGTGGGATAAGATTCTCCAGACTCCATCCATGTCATAAGATATTCCATGGTTTCATCATTGTGTTGTAGTAATGCTTAATGCAAATGGGCCAGTGGGATCTCTGTTGTGGCTTCTGGTGAAGAGCAGGGGTCTCTCCTATTAAGTGTAAACCAGAACATGTAAAGGTGGGCATAATCTTGTGACCATGAGGGAGTAGCTAAGGAAGCCAGAAAGAGCAACATCCCTCAACCTTGAATTAAGCCAGGCATGTCTCGACTTCCTTTGTGTCTAGATGAGCCCAGGAAGTTTTGTTTTCTGGGTTCCCTATTACTGGGTTGTATTTGTGACATATGAAATCTTTACAATAAAGAGCCTCTTGATTCTTGAATGCCCTTCAAAGGTTCCAGGGTTGGCCTGAGGCACTCACTAGCCCTGGACTGGACACACTTCCATTAAGTCCAAGATCTGAGTTAATCGCAAAATCTTAAATAGACTGTTAGTACTTTCTCAGAAGTGACAGGAATAATCTCTGGCCACACTGGTCTGCTGCACTGAGAGAAGATGAGGTGACTGGACTGAATGGGGCAAATAGGATTGCTGCACACTTACAGACCATACTCCATCATAGCCACTGTTCCCTGCATGGGTCTTGTAAAAAGTGAGAATGGGCATGGGGGAGGTACTGGAGTGGCATCCTGCTGTTTGTAAAAATCAGACCCCTGAGAAACAGAAGCAGGGGTTTCATTACCAGTATGAGTCAGGAGTGGAGTGCATCTTTTGAACCCAACCTCCTGAATCCAGATGACAGCTGTAACATCAAAGGATCAGTAGCAGAACCAGGAGCCAGAGCATGGAATAGAGTAAGAAAGCTGAGGGATTTTGATAACTTCACAACCCACGGAGTACATTAAGCTGCGTGATTCTGTATATGAGGCTAGTTTGTGGAGTGGGGTGCCTCTGGGTACTTAATTGGGGGAGTTGGACTTGCTGACTCACAGAAATGGAGCTAATGCCTTTTAACTGCATCTTACTGGAGTGAGGTGTCTCTGGGCACTTAATTCAGACACCTGGTTTTGCTGACCCACTGAGCTGAAGATGAACACCTTCAGGTTGAGGCTTACAGCAGAGTGGTATGCCCTTTGGGAAATTTATTAGCAGACATGAAGTTTAGCAACATGTCCCGGTAAAAAACTACTCTGAGCTTTTCTCCTTGGCATTGTAACTTGTGTTAATATCCTTAAAAATCCTTTAATCATAAATTTTGTCTCTGGGTTTCTGTGTAGTCATCACAATGGATATTAGAATCCAGAGAGATCAAGTAGAGAACAATTAAGTCAAGCACAGTGTACATTGTTTTTTTCATTCACATATTTATTGGGAATCTCTCATCCTTAGAACAGGCAATGGTTTTTGATTACATGTAATGTCCCTTTGGCTCCATGGATTTGAATGGGGAAAATGGTGCGTGGTTTTCTCATTTCCAGAATATTTTCAATGTAAGCAGAGACAGAATAATGGAGTGCCAAGAGCAGGACTTCCTAGGTTTGCATGTAGTACGGCCACTCACACAGCAGTAGGTCTTGAGCTCATTCTTCAGTCTCCACAGAACCATGAGTGCTCTTCAATGGGAGCAATAGTAACACCTATCTTTCCTGGGGCATTAGAAATAATAACTGAGACAATCCAGGTGAAAGTAGCACATAAACGCTAAAGGATGACTATAGCTAATAATAGTTAATTTAATAGCTAGTCTACTCTGTTAGGAGCCTGGTGACATCGTAGTTACTAGATGAGCCACTAATTGCAAGGTCAGCAGTTTGAAACCACGAGCCAATCTACAGGGGAAATATGGGACTTTCTATTTCCCATGAAGATTTAATTTCAGAAATCCCACGGGACAGTTCTGTCCAGTCCTATAGGGCAACTCTGAGTCACCATAGACTTCAAGCAGTGAGTTTGGTTTGTGGAATCTACTCTGCTGGCCAGTGGTAACACAAAGGGTCTGGGGGGAGCAGACCTGATGTGAGAAGAAGTATGTTTTCTCTTCTGACCTTACATTTTGACTGCATGATGGGTACCCACAAACCTGTTTCATACCCTCAATATTAGCCTTATTTGAAGGAGGAAGTTGAGGTTTGGGAAGTTGGTGACTTAGCTAATGTCTCACAACTATCACTGACATCAGGACTTTAGTCTGCCTGTCTAGGCATTTATAGCAACACTACCTTTAGAGACAAAGTCTGGAAGAAGTCTGAGCAGCCTGTGATGGCCCTTCCTGTTCTGCTTCCGTTGCCAGCACGATGCACATGTGGGCTGGCAATGTAAGCAGCCTGTTCTGGCCACCCACAGTGCCAAGGGAGGTGGCTGTCTTGGACAGGGTGTGGTCTGCAGCAGTGATGGTGACAGAGTTCTTCTGGGTGCCCTCCATGTTACAGACGACTCTGAGGTTTCACGGACAATTAAGCAGGCCCAGAAAACAACATGTGGCTGTTTGGGGTTTAAAGGAATCAGTGCATATGGACCTAATTTCCTCCAGCACAAGTGTGTCTGAGCATAAAGGAAGAAGTGCTTGGGATGGATGCATTTAGAGTATGTGCAATCCCCAGGCCCAGGCTACTGCTTTCTGTTGCACCACTTTTTTCACATATGATGCATTATGATTTTTGAGTGACCTCAGGGAAGAGCTTCTGGCAGTATGCTAAGTCCTGACTCCCTTTCAGCAGGATGCTTCTCTTAAACCGGGTTTTGGGATGAACTACCCTAGCATCCTCCTTGGATTCTTCAACAGGGGCCAGCTTTGGATGGCTTACAGTAGTGCTTCCTACTCATGTGGAAGACATTGTGATGCAGACCTTGTGTCTGAGATGGTCCCAAATCCATGGCAGTCAACTCAATTCTAGCTCACAGCAACCCTGGAGGATAAAGTGGAGCTGCTTTGTTAGGTTTCCAAAGCTGGGAAACTTTACAAAAGCAGACAGGCATAGCTGTCTTCTGTGTGGACTATTGGGTTCAAATCTCAGACCTCTCAGTTAGCTTCAGCATACTATACCCATTGCAGTCCTCGGGTTCCTTTCTGAGATGCTCATAGGTATAGGAGATAATTTCCAGGGTATGTGAAGTAAAGAGCTGTAGTTGGGGTAGCTTTTTAGGAAATGAGTCGGCTCAAAGTCTGCTTAGAGAAAACCTGCCCATGGCAGATCAGACAAGGCAGAAACTGGAGAAGATGTCCCCAGCTAGGAGGAATGAATGAATTCTTAGAGATGGGATATCTCTTGTTTCAAATTCAACCCGGTCTCCACCAGAACATTCTGTGAAAGTGTTTTATGAAAGAACTAGTCTTCATAAAGGCCATATATAGTCTGTATTCCCAGGCCCGAACAAGAACAGTTTCTACTAAAGATTAGGCAAGAAGGTCACCTGAAAGGACATGAGTTCCTGCTTCTAGAGTTTAGGGTAGGTAGCTTGGAGTTGCCAAGATCCTACAACTTATATTCTCCATCCAAAGATCAAGTGAATCACAGTAGAGAGTTCTGTGCTCAGGAGTGGGCTGGAATGTCCATCCTCAGAGCAAATCTAACACCAGAGATCTCTTTAGTGGCTCTGCCTTTCAACTGGAAGGAGTGAGAAGCCACAGCTCTTACTTCATGAGGAGGGCAGGAGCAATTGAGTTGCCCTTGGGCTCTGCTGATGCCAGAAAGAATATAGGCTTTACCTCTATGCAGCAATAGAGATTTGTTTCCTCTGGAATTAATTCTTTTTCCACAGCCCAAGATAGGGAGATTTAACCAGTGAATTTACTTTAAAGGAGCTAAAATCCCCCCTCTCTCAGTGTGTTGCTTCTTCCAATTCTTGCTTTTTCTGCTTTTTGGATAAAGCCTTAAGGTGGCATTTGTTGTTCTGGCTTTTGAACTTTGGAATAAGCTTGTGGTGAGTGGCAAGGAGCCTAATCAAGGAAGTTCCAGCTGCTTGGAGCCATGACTGTGAATGTTGGAGAGGGTAAAATTGGTCTGAAGAGGTCAGTGCCTAGGCTGGTAAACATGATTCAGTGCTTACCACTGGGAATTTTATTATTGCTGAAATGGAGGGCAATGGCAGCCTGCTCAAGATGTCTCTGTGTTCTTTTTCTCCAGTGACTCAAAGAGCATAGCCTTCCTCAGAAAGAATTGAGGTGGCTTGTTCTTTCCCTGGTTCCCGACCATGATCTTGGTGCGGGGTGTGGGGGTGGGGTGGGGCTGTTTTTGTTGATGGTGGTGGTGCAATGGTTCCCTTAAGGTTCAGGAAAGAAGAAGGTCACTACTTTGTGTTCTAGGGTGATCTGGTGACAAGAAGAAAAGGAAATGTAAAGGCCCACCGCTCCTGCAAAGTCCAGAAAGGAAAATAGGGCCTGGTTTGAACAGGGAAGGTCTTTGGGGAGAGGAGACCCATCCAAGTCTATGCACACGAAGACCAGGAAGGATGAGGAGGCATTCTTCTCTGGAGCAGTGAGCCTTCCTCTCTGGCTAAGGCAGTGAAAGAGGAAGGACTCAGCAGCGCCAAGAAAATGAAGACGCCAGTGGAGTGCTTCCATCTGTGGCTCTGATTGAATTATGGGGGAAGAGGAGGTTTAGGGAAGCTGTTGTCGGATCCCAACCACATTGTGGCAAATGAGGCCCTTTGGCCTTTTGGAAAGCCCATGCTTTATTAAAATAAATTAAAAGAGATTGAGTCCTTCTGTTCCCTTCTCTTCCCTCTGTCCTTGAGGCAGGCGCACCGCTGTTCACCATTGTTTTACCTTCAGATAGCTTGCACGGCGCAAGGGTAAACCTGTAATTACCCTGCCTACAGAAAATGATGGCTGTCGCTTAAGAGAAAACCTGACTGCTTTCCTTTCACGAGGTCTCTAAATCGTGCCAGAGCATCTGTCTGTAATCTCCACAACTAGAGCTTTGTCTGAGCCAGCTCAGTGGCAGGGAAATGACAGGGTTGCTGGTGGCCAGATGAGGCTGTGGGCGGAGGCACAAGTCAGTTCCCAGGACTCTGGGTGCACCATCTCCAGACCCCCTACCACCCAAAGGAGAATTTATGTGGTGCAAAGCATAGGCCCTGCCACTAGGGAGAGCTCACATCCTGGATCTATCTACTTGCTAGTCTTGGAAGGAGAGGAGGCTACTGGGAAAGCACTGGCATAAATGCCTAGAAAACTCTGCCATGACTGCATGGGAGCTTTGGAATCAGAAAAATGCTCACCTAGCAATTGTAGGGGACAAGGAAGAAAATACCATGGCAAGTGAGAAAGACCAAGCATACTTTGGCTTGAATAAGGAAAGGATTTTCTTGGTTCATTAATTTATCGACCAATTAAAGACCAGAGATAGGGCCAAATTAAACAGAGCTTTGATCCCAAGGCTCAGATTAAAATCTTGTACAGTTTTCTGAGCATGCTAAGTTGATTCTTCCCAGGTCAAAAAGGCATTTGACTGTGAGTAATGCCTAGGTTAACTTTTTACATTCACTCTCTTATTGGACTAGGTAAGGACAATTCTAATCATTCTGGTTATGGCAATGGGGTATTCTGATTGTCTTGGCTCCAGTCATATTTCCTAGAGCCGGGAGTGGAATCACCTTTGCCATAATTATTAGGACCCCATTGGAAATTATAGATTATTTGGAAAGAACATGGGGAATCTGGAGGCTAACCAGGCAGCAAATGGATGGCCACTATGTACTCAGAGATTCTGCCAATAGTCTTCGCTTTGCTTATTGATATGGGACTAGCTATTTTCTTACCCTGCTGTCTGGAACAACCTGGTGCAGTCACGCTGGAACAACTGGGTCTGTAGATGTGTATCAGAGAACATGCTGTCTTCTTTTATAGCCAATGTGGAACTTGCCAGGAGACAATAGTTTTCAGGTAATCACCAGGTGGCTAGAAAATGAGAAGGCATTGCCTTATGAAATGCCTTAATGTACCATTGGGTTGCTCTTCCAATTTAACAGTTATTTCCTTAAAAGTAAGGGAAATTTCTTCATTCTGATTCAGCCAGGCCCCTCTGGCTCAACTCTTTTACAAACATGAGCCATCATTCTCTTTCTGAGAAGTTGATTCCCTTATATCCCATGTTGCTATATATTTCTCTACCAACGCATTCTGTTCTACCACAGAGTAGAGCATCATAATCTTCAGGTAGATTCTGCTCCCTCTTCTCCTTCAAAATGTAATGATACTCTGTTCCAAGAATTCAGAACTTTGCTAATTCAAGCTAGGATTTTGGGAGGATAACTAAAGATCACTGCGTTATGACAGCTAACATGGTCATGATGTCAGAAGAAGTCTTGGGATCTGTAAAGCACACAGCCTTAGATAAAATGGCCAGGTCTGGATTTGACCTGTGGAGTAAAGAGAATTGGAGATAAGAAAAGTCTGTCAGAAATTCTTTCTGCCATATAAGCAATTGTATACTTGGCCTTTCCAAGTTCCAGGGGAATGATGACATGGTTTCAAGAGACAATTTTGTGGCGCAGTTTCTGTTTTTGATCCCATGGCCTTTGTAAAGAATTTAGCTTGCTAGGTCTGCCCTTAACGTTCCAAGAAAGAAGGATCTCCCTGAGTTTAAAGGTGGACATACTGTCTGTCTTTCTGTCTGTTTTAGTGTCAGACAGACAAAACGTTGGCCAAGAAGTAATTACAGCAGAATAGCTACAAATTCCCAGAGAGGAAACAAAGGCCAGCATCCTGACATTGCAACAAGAGAGAATCAGCTGAGAAATAAGGAGGAACTCTTTTCTTTGTGAGCTTCATGATAAAGAGGGAAAACTCATGGAAATCAGGTAAATCTGTTTTCCTGGAATGATTTAAGTATGAATTAGATATGTATATGTCTGAATTAGCATCAATTTACTGCTGGAAGTTGAGGTCAGGTCACCTTTGGTGGCTACTCCCTGCTGTGGAGGCTCATTGTCTAAAGAGAAGAAGAAGAGAAACTCAGTTTCAAGGACCTTTGTTACAGATGGGTGTTGCTGGAAAATGAAAGCTGAATCAATCCTTTGTACTGTATCCAAAAACAAAGTAGAGATTGCAACAATAGCAGGAAAAAACCTGTAAAAGTATTTAAAAGATTATTGGTTTATAATTTTCCAATGACTTTAATCTGTTCTCTAATCTGGGTCCTTGGACAATGAGTTTGTGTGTTTTCCTCTTCTTTTGCCAAGAAGACTCAAGTTGGGAGTCTCCCTCAAAGACTATCTGACAACTGTTTCCTACAAGAGTAAACTGATGCTACTCCATATGTATAAATGTCTAATTTGCACCTGGTTTGTATCCAAGGACCCCTAGTGGTGCTATTGCGTAAGCATTGGACAGTTAACCACATGATTGTTAGTTCAAACACACCAGCCACCATGCAGGAGAAAGGTGAAAGTCTGATCAGACAAACAGAATTGCTATTTCAGAACCTTACATGGGCAGCTATTCATCAGAATCCACTTGAGGGCAGTGAGTGTGTTTTTGGTTTGGGCTTTGGGTGCAGTATTTCATGAAGGAAAACGGGGCCAAAGATAATATTTCTGCCTCCAGGAATCAGATAGACACAATTTACTGAGATTTTAATAAGGACCAAGTACCAGCCTATATACTGGGGGTGGCATAGCAAATGAAACAGGTGAATGCTAGAAATCATGATGCTTATATTGTAGTGGGAACAGCAGATGATTAAACGATTCTTAGCCCAATGAATGCCATGGAACATGCTCAGGATGCAAGGGAAAGTGTATCAAAAGACAAAATCCAAAGGAAGCAATAGATTTCCTCAAGGAAGTGAAAGTTATACTAAAATCAGAAGAATGAGTAGTTTAGTTGGGTATAACAAACCAACACAATGGAAACATTTCGAAGTTTTCTTGAAGGAAGTGTCTTGGAAACCCTAATAATTTACATATAGGTTTCTAACAATCTTTCAGTAAAATGATCAGAGGTCTGTTAGAATTTAAAGGTATATATCACATATTTTAAGGAACTTCTGCTAGAAATAGTTCTATGCCTCTTGTAGACATTTCTGGTTAGGGAAATTAATGTATTAATGTTGAAATTTAATAGATCCTAAGAAAGTTCAATCTATCCCTTCTAATTTAAAGGATAAATTAGTGATATTAAAATGCCCCTTATAGTTAATAATAGTTGCATAATTATAAAATAAAGACAATGAAACCACTACAGATTCACAATCAATAGTAACAGCTAAAGCAGAACTTAGAAAGATTTTGCTGCCCTAAAAAATGCATTAAAACACCCTAAAATTGGCTGAGCCCTGGTGACGCAGTGGTTGTGTGCGGCCCACAGGGTTGACAGTTTAAATCCAGCAGTAGCTCTCTAGGAGCAAGGCTGGGCTTCCTACTCCCACCAGGGCAGTGATGCCATGCAAAAAACAAACCTAAAATGACAGATATGAAAACCTAGAAGAAAAACTTTTCTCTAAAATTTTGCAATGTTCATTTATGGGTGAGTTATCTTAAAACTTTAATTAGTTAAATAGTTTCATATAAAGTATACTCCTAACTTTTTAGAGAAAGTCAGCAAAAAATCTAGATAAACATATATAAGAGGGACATCACAAAATAAAGGCAAACAAAACATTGTAGAACCCTGTCCTTTTACAAAAGCCCCAATTGTAGGAAAATAATTTGAATATTTATCTTGGAATGCTGGAGCTCAAACACTTAATCAGTGGGGGCTGGTTGGTGACATCACAAATTGCTTACATTTTCTAGGTCCCTGTTTGGCTACAAAGATAAAAGAATTGGAAAGCACTTTTTGAAAAAAAAAATTGGCTTGAAAAGTCACTAAACAAACATCCACTTACAATTTTTATTAAGGAACAATAGACATTTCTGAGGATTGGGACAATCATACCGAACAGGACTATGGTAGCCTTCAATTATTAATAAAAAATGACAATCTCTGGGGAGGAGGGAGAATCAAAGTTAGACCATTGCACATATTTAAGTACCAGATTTAGCAGCAACAACAACAAAAATAACAAAGCTTACCAAAAAAGCAGGACTAAACAAAACAGATGGAAGACTCAACCTATGTAGTTTTAGATTTTGAAAGATAAAACTAAAACACAATAATGATCTAAAGGAATTCAGGGAAATGATATAGAAAGAAATATTAATTTCGACAAGCAAATAGAATGGGACAAAGAGCCTAGTTTTGTTCCAAACAGGATGACATTTTTCATTGAATTAGAATACATAAATATCAGAGTAATCTGAGACTTCTTGTCCACATTTCATCATTTGTGCTGATAAGTGAGGGGTGACTGGCCCAAGGAAGAAAGAAATAAATTCTTACCTGGAATACAGATATAATTAGTCTCAAAAGATAAGTTGTAGCTTATCCTCAGGACTGGTGAGATAGTTAAGGTTTGTTGGTACCAGGAGTTGAGTACTGGAGAAACAAATCATAAGATGGAGAGTAGATATTTGTTTGACCTCTGCCACATGATAGGTTTGCTTCTTTGGCTAGCTTGAGGTCAGATAAAGCCACACTGCTTAGTCTGGGGGGTTCTGTGAAGAATATGGGAATATGAATATAGAAAGCTTGTAAGCCCACTTGCTTTCAGCCATTAAAATTTGATCTTTAGGTGGGTCTAAGCCTTGCCTGCAAAAATAGCTTTGAAAAGATATGCCCCACCTAGTGTCTTGGAGTACTCAGGAACCAGTGGTCTTTGTCAGAAGCTGGAAACAAATCTGGAACCATGAAGAAAATGCCTCTCTAGGACTTAATGTTAAAGACAGCCTGAGGATATGCTGAAATGCTTGTTAGGTGACCACCATTTTTTTGTGAGCTCGAGGAGTACTTTACAGATTGGTGTCAGACATATTGGCTAAAGTTGGACTTAGGGGCTTGAGCAGCACTGGATTGTGGTGCTTTGTTAATATACACTTAACCATTATATAAAATTCTGTCTTATACATATGACCTTTTGTGAATTTGTTTCCTTAGTATAGCCAGACTAACACAACTGGCCACAAAAATTCCTGAATACGAAGCATCAATGGGATTCCTGATTGGTGAGGCGATTTACATTACACATAGGAGGCTAGCCTACTTAATATGACATAGATGCTTTCCACTGAAAATCCTTCCCAGATATAGCCATATGTAACTCTGCATTCATTTTGGCCTCAAAAGAATCTGAACTCATAAGCATGGTATATACTGTATTAATTCTGTGAGGCTTTCCGGTGAGTTATTGAGTTCACGGGAGAAAAAAAGGTCAGAAAATAAATGTGTCATGTGAATTCCTTAGTTTGTGGCCATCATCCTAAGAGGGAATTGGAAATTAGCTCCAAATTGTGTCTATGAGTCATAAAGTTGAGGTATCTTGCTGACTTTAGCTGGTACCTATATGTTTGGTAGCTAGATTGGTAGTGTCCTTTAAACTTTTCAGCTCTGATCTAGTTCTTATCAATTAAAGTCAAAGAAGCACTGTGAGCACAATGATCAATCTGATCAGTGTGAGCACTGAA
Source organism: Nesogale talazaci (assembly GCA_004026705.1). Lineage (NCBI taxonomy): Eukaryota > Metazoa > Chordata > Mammalia > Afrosoricida > Tenrecidae > Nesogale > Nesogale talazaci. The sequence goes on along the minus strand of PVJH01000489.1, from coordinate 192,193 downwards.
TTAATCTCTTCATTCTTGCTTATCCTTACCAGGTATTTTAAAAGTCACAAAATGAAACAAACAGAAGTGTTGGGGCAAAAAGATAAAATAACTGAAAATTTGAAAAAAATCAACAAATGGATTCAATAGAAGGTGGAATTATCAGCAAATCAGAAAATAAAGCAGTCAAAACTGAGTCTGAAAAAAATGGGAAAATAACTTTTTTCTAAGGGGCAAAGTACAAAGAAATGTGGGCACCATGAAGTGGACCCACATATGTATTGAGGGAATCTCATAATGAGAAGAGAGAGAAAATGGGTATAAAAAGAATATCTGAAGAACAAATAGCAGGAAACTTTCCAGATTTGATCAAAGATCCAAAATCTCCAAACACTGCCCTCATGTCAGTGCTGACTTACGGGGATCTGTGGGTTTTCAGGGTATACAGGAAGCCCAAGGAGCTGGTGGTGATTTCAAGCAGCTGACTGTGCAGATCACATCCCAAAGAGTTCTTGTGACACCCCCAGGAGACCTAAAAATCCAATAAGCTCAACAAACTTCACATAGGCTAAAACTAAAAAACGATCCATGTGAAGACATATTACAATCACTCTCACACACCAAATACAGAGAATTTGAAAGGCATGTGTGGCAGTCATGATCTTATGTTAATATCATGATTGGGATGTAGGGGTGGAGTCTAGCCTGTTAATCTGGAGATAGCCATTGAGTAGGCAATGAGGCCTCTATGTGGGTGTGGCTTTCTCCTGAAACTTCTGAGAAAACTCGTGATTTTTCCCTCACGAAGATGAGAAGCTATCTTTCCCCAGTTGTTGAGAGTTAGTCTCAGAGATGATGAATCATGGACAAGATAAGGTGGCAGCGTCCGAGAAGCTGAAGGAGCCAGAGGAGAAGTCACACAGCTTTGCCTTGATGGAGCCAGAGCTCTGAAGATGGAGAGGCTAAATGAGGATCCTTGCCAGTGATGAGTTGCTTCTGCCACCACAGGATGCTGTGGAAGGGAGGAGCCATGGGGAGACCCCTGCCAGCACCGGGATTCTGCACCCACTGACCTGTGACTTCGTGAGTCGAAAGGAAACATTATAGACTGGTGTCGGGCATATGGGTTAATATTGGACTTGTGACTTTGAACTGGACTGGGTTGGGATGCTCCATTCTTTTTGTATATAAACCCTTTCCTTATATCCATATGAGTGTCTATAAAATTTGTTCCTCTAGTATACCCGGACTAACACAGTTTGAAAAGAGAGGTGAATTGCCACCAAAAAGGTATTCTCATTACGATTAAGATTACGATTAAGACACCTGGGAGGCCAGAAGGTAGAGTAATGCTATATTTTGAAGTGATGCAAGAAAAGAGCTGTCTACCAGGAATTCTGTATCTGGCAAACTGTCCTTCAAAAGCAAAAATGGAGGAAATCATGACGTTTTTTGATAAATAAAAGCAGAAAGAGTTCATTAAAGCAGACCAAACCTGGCATATAAGAATTGCTAAAGGGAGCCTTTCGTATGAAAAGAAAAACATATGAAACAGCAGCTCCAAGACATATAATGGGAAAAATATACAGAGAAAGGTAATTTCATGGGCAAGTATAAAGTCCAGCTATATGGTATTTTTGGTTTGCGACCCTATTTGTTATGCACTGTGCAATTAAAACATGCACAAAAAAGAATCAACAGGCTAATGATAGAGGCATTTGCTTTGTGATAACAATAGCATAAAGGTGGGATAAATGACATAAGAATAGACTAGATGTATGTTATTGAAGTACATTGGTACTCATTTGAACAAAATTGTTTTAATGTTAGAGTGTTAATATAATCCACATGCTAACCACAGAAAATACCTACCCAGCCCCACAAGATACAAACAAAAATAAGAAATGAATTAAAATAGTTCAATGTGAAAAATAGCCAAACACAAATAAAGGCAAAAAGCCATATTAGAGGAAATGAAAGATAAGAAGAAAGACAAAATGTTTAATGTACCGTGAAGTCCAGCCTCATAACCAAAAGGGTCCTGAGGAATGCCTGTGCAATTGAGTGAAAATGAAGAGACAATGAGTGCAAGGGCTCAGCTTTTCAGAAGTCAGGATCAAGAGAAAGAGAGCAAATATATTTTCCAATGGGCTTATATACTCTTGGAGCATGCAAGCTCCATCAGTCACATATGTAACAAGGTGGGCAGTGTCTTACCCTTAGATGTCCCTGAGCTCATTGGGGGAGTAGCCTGAGACCAGTATTATAGGGGGCAGGCAGAGGGAAGTCGACCACTCTTTGAGTGCTTCAGTCACATACTGAAGAACTGTGCGCTCCACAGAGGTATCTTTAAAGTAGCACTGCTGAGGGGTGGCGGGGGGGGGGCGGATATTGTTGGGGGAATGTGCCTGAGAGTCATCTCCAGCTCACAAATGTGAGGGCTTTCCTTCATTAGAGTTGGCCTCCCAGACTCTTAATTCTGAGAGGATAGAATTTGGCCACCTACATTCTCTTCTTGGCCCTCACTTTTCCACAGTGCTCCAAAACAGAAAAAAAAACCAGCAGAAGCTATGGTGTCTTTATCATTTATTGCTTTAAAGATAAATGTATTAGGCCTCCATTCAAAAGTAGAGGCTAGCAGGTGGAAAAAAGGTTAAAGAAAAATTCTTCACCTATGTGCTATTTACAAGAGACCCATTTCAGACTCAATGGTACAAATATGTTGAAAGCAGAAGGATGGAGAAAAATATTCCATGTAATTAGGAACCAAAAGAGAGAGTCAAGATCCCCTATTGATATCAGACAAAATAGTTATTAAGTCAAAACTTGTTATGTAAAGAAGAATAAAATTGCCACAGGGATAAATATGTATGTTTCTGTTGTAAGCTGGTGCCAACCCACAGCAACAAATAAAAGCCTGCCCTGCCCGGTGCCACCCGCACCACTGTTCCTGGGTCCAGTGATACAGTCACTTGCTGAGGACTCCCCTCTTGTCCGCTGCCCCTCAACTCTACCAAGCATGATGTCCTTCTGGTTTCTCCTGACATTGTGTCCAAAGTACATGAAATCTTGACAAACTTAGTTTGTTAGCTGGTAAAAATTGTCAAGAGTCTGTCAATATTTTTACTATTTGCTTTCATTTTCACATCTTTTTTGACATGCCTTTAATTTCTCTATGCTAATAGTTTTTTTGAATGACTGCTTATGAGGGTATTGTTTTGTGCCCAATCTCCATTGTTCTTCAAGTAGTTTTGTTCTGCTACTTACTTAAGCTGCATTAAGTATAGATGAGACGTTGCATGCGTTTTAACCCTCTCCCCACAAACCTTTTCCTTCATGTTTCTCATTAGCATTTGTAATATATACTATTGATTCTATGTAATTAGTTCTCTTTTTCTGATGTTTGAATTGCTTTTAGACTCACTGAAATATCTCATATCCTAATCACCAAGTATGGTAAGATTTTAAGGGCTGATCTTTTGACTCACAGTTTTGGCTCATACAAGAGCTAGGAAATCGAGTTTCCTGGTGTGAGTGTGAAATGAGATTGAACTTTTAAAACATCTCATCGTCAAGAAATGGAACACTTCATATTACCATATGCATTTAATAAATGACAAATAACATCAAATACAACATATTACATGTGCAATGTAGCATGTGCGAAACTGAAAATGATTTTCCTGAGTGCTGGGCTCTAATCAAGTTCTCTAATGTTGCATTAACATAGGTCCTTTAGTTTAATAGATCCTCCTGATATTTCTTAGACATTTAAGAAATGAAATGGACTCAGCCATATCCTAGCTTAGAATGCAATCAAATAATTCCTCCCTGAATCTCAGTGATAGCTTGTGAAATATGATGTAGATTCCAGGATACACACTGACCAAAAAGGCCTCTTTTGAAGGAAAGCAAGATGTGTTTTCCTGATCCAAGATCAATGCTCCCAATTTCCAAGTAGATACTTTCCTTTTAACTCATTTCTGAATGAGTTCCTTGGCATTTTCTTTCTTGTCTGATTGTGATATTTTTTATCCATAGCATTGCTCGAGACCTGTTCAGTTGACTAGCGAGTTGGGGATATCTTTCTTAGCTAATGTTAGTAAAATATTAGTGCACGTGGGAAGTGCAAGGGGAATCTTGTATGGACAGTGTGTTTAGCTCAAAGCATACAGAAAAATGAAGTATTTACTGGATTACTGAGCAGCCTTGGGCTTTCTGAGATTAGTTTTGGATTCATAGACTTTGGTCAGGCACTGACCAGGCTGTTCTGGCCTCCACACATTCAGAAAAATATCCTTTCTCCAGGCAAGATTTTGATCCATCATAGTTAGCCCCAAAGTATTGACTGATGAAAACCACTGTAGACAAAGGCAATCCAAGTGGTGTTTCCCCTTATAAGAGGTATATGAGCTGCCAGACATGAGGCAGTCTTGTCTGAACTGCACCTTTCAGTAACCATCTCCAGCTGTTGATCACTTCTGGCAACCTAGAAACCCTATAAGACAGAGTAAACTTAGCTTCCACTCTCTCACAGCTACTAAGGCCTTACGGGACATTTCTTATGTTAACTTTTTTTTAATCTCTTTTGAAGACTTATTTCTTCTTTCAAATGTTTCACTGACAAATTCCTTCCACCTTCTTCATGCAGAAGATAGCATGTAGTAACCAAGGGTTGTGGTATTGTCTCTGCACTGATCCTCTCCTGTCTCCCTCTCCTGATATTGTACCTAGAATGCCTCTCCTCTTCTCTAAGATGAGTTATCTCTCTGAACCAAACCTGAGCTCTGTTGTTGGTGTTAGATGTCATCAATTTGGGTCTGACTCGTAGTGACAGTACATACAACAGAAGGAAACACTGCTTGAACCTGGGATATCCTCCCAATCGCTGCTTTGTTTGAGCCCATTGTCGCAGCCAATGCATCAATCCATCTTGTTGAGGGTCTTTCTCTTTTTTTTTTTTCAGCCTTCTACTTTACTAAACATGCTGTTCTTTTCCAGGACCTGGTCTCTCCTGGCAACATGCCCAAAGTCCATGAGATGAAGTCCTGCCAACCTTACTTCTACAGCGTCCTGGCTGTACTTCTTAAAAGACAGATTTGTTTAGGCCTTTGGCACTCCATAGCACTTGTGATGATCTTCACCAGCCTCATAATTTAAATGCAGGATTCTTCTTTGGTCTTCCTTATACTTTCCTAACCCTACACTTGCCTATCCTTTCAAGAGCCCAATGCTATCAACATATTCCCTTCTTTATCTGTTCAACAGTTCCTTTCCCAAGAGCATGCAAATACACTCAATTTCAATCTTCAAACAAGTAAGTAAGCAAGTAAACTCACCTCTTGAGTTTCAACACTTTCATCTAGCAGCTACCCTGTTGCTCTTCATTCTGCTCCAGTCAAAGTGGAGGAATTAGTGGTCTTTACTTTTATAAAGAATGGTTCATTCTCCTTCCCCCCATATCTTCACCTCCCTTTCACAACTGAGCTATGTCATTGACTTCTGCCCACATCACTCCACCAACACAGCGTTCCTGGGTCATCATGACCTCTTTGTCCAATGCCTGTTTATAATTCCTCCATTTAGTTTTATGATGATTGCCTACATAGACCTCTCCCCAACCAGATTGTGTGTTCCATGAACTATTCTTTATTTCTTTTTGTCATTTAGCACCCCCAGTCCAACCTGAAAACTTTCCAAGTGACAGTTCCTGGAGAATAGTAGAGTTTTCGCCAGTTTTAGGGACTGGATCAGAAGATGAGCTGAGCCAATGAATGTGTAAATATCTGTACACTGTAAAGTTAGAATCAGATGCATAGAACGGTTGGCAACTTGACTGCACTGCCCCAGTTATGAAAGGAGGCACTGAGGAGAAGAGCCTGTCCTGATCAGCTCTTGACAGCCCATTGTCAGCCCCCTCCCAAAAACATCCCCCTCTTGCTCTCCCGTATTTGTGAAGTCTGTTGCCCAGGGATATTAGGAATTCAGACTTCACACTCACTTGCCACATTTCTCCTCACAGGCTACCTTTGGTTAATGTCTGTTGCTTTGATGTTTTGTTTTCCTGTAGAGCCTTGCAAGCCACTACTGTGTGCACTTTGCGATCGGAAGTTTGATTGTATTGCATTGTTTATGCCTTGTCTGTGACAGGTACTCGCAGCACTTACCACCCTGTGATTTTCAGGCAGTGGAAATAATAGAGGAATTTCATACAGGTAAAATAATTAGTGGGTTAGACAAAAAAGGAAAAAGAGAAAGAAAGAATACAATTTGTCATACAGTGTATTAATCTTTTGTGTGTGTGTAAGTGTCAGTTTCCTGGGTTAGAGAGACAGATTGCAGTAAATTTTATCCTTTCAACTATGAATTAGTGCTTTCCAGTTGGTCCCTGGTAACTTGTGGTGCAGGCTCTACAGGTGTGTGTGTGTGTGTGTGTGTGTGTGTGTGAGATCCAGGCATAATGGGCCAGTGCTACTGTGGATGAAGTGGGTGCTTTGAGAGAAATCCTGATACACTTTGTGTTGTGTGTGTTAGCAACGCTGTCTTCTTTCATTTGCTACCCGTAGCCTTCCCCATAGGAGACAAGATGAATCCCCAAACAGCTTCTCTCCTCCTGTATCTCCACTCTCTTTCAAGACATGGAGACTCCACCCTTAGGGGTAGAAAAAGGAAGCACAGAAGGAAAGATAAACTATCAAACAGAAAGAAGTCTTTACAATTTTGTGCTACCCAGTTTGCCAGATTTAGCAAAATCAGATAATATGGAATGCTTAATTGAGACTAAATTTAAGGCAGACTATGAATAAAGTTGTAGCATATGTATATCCCAAGAAACATTTGAGGCATTCTTAGTCTAAAGAAATGTTTGCTGCTCATCTGAAAATAAAATATAACTGGGCACCCTGTGGGGGTTTTGTTTGTTTGTTTGTTTGTTTTATGGTATGTTTGTTTGTTTGTTTTATGGTAACCCTAGTCTAGCCCACTTCATTTTTAAAAGGTGGGATATTAATAGTTCAGGGACGCTGTAAGGAAGTACCACAGTTGGGTAGCTGAAACCACAGCATACATTCCCTCAAGTCCTGGAAGCTGCTGCTATGGGTCATGAACTCACCATAGCAACCTCATGCACAACAGAACAAAACACCACCCGGTTTTGAGCCATCCCCACTACTGTGCTTATGCTTGAGCCCGTTGATGGAGCCACTCTGTCAACCTGCCACCTTGAGGGCCTTCCTCCTTTCGGCTGTCTCTCCGCTTCACCAGGTATGATGTCCTTCTCCAGGAGCTAAGCTCTTCCGACAACATGTACAATGCATGTAAGATGAAGTCTTGCCATCTTTGCTTCTAAAGAGCACTCTGGCCAGACTTCTTTAAAGACAGATTTGTTTGTCCTTTTGGCAGTTCACAGTACTTTCAATATTCTTTGCCAGAACCATAATGCAAATGCTAGTGGTAAATTATATATATATATATATATATATATATACACACACACACACACACACACACACACAACAAACCAAATGTTTTCACCCCATTGTAATGTGTTTATGTTCTTACCTCAGACCAAGATGGCTGCTCAAATAACAGGTGAAGATAAATTTCAATGGTCAAAGATGGTCAACGACTTGAAGTCTGCCTCCCCATCCACTTCTATTTAATGTAGCATCAGATTTGCATAATTCAACTCTATACCTGGCATGTCACTGGGACTGCTTTGGTGTGGGAGGTCATACAGGGCAGGACACAAAGAAGGGAGACCTACGAAGGGGATGATGGGATTTATGAGAGAATTTCTTGCTGTTTGCCAAAATGGTGCATACATATTCAACATGTGTTCTTTTGGCCTAGGGCACTGCCTAACTTAATACCCTGGGACAGGCTCTGGGAAGGTCATGGTCCAGCCCAAGCTGCATCAAGATGACGCCGCCCCCAACCTTTTTCCTGCTGCTTCTCTCAGTAGGAGAGAACAGGCATGTGGAGGCTACACTGGCCCTTTCTGGCCTTGCACTAGGCTGTTTCAGCTAGCCCAAGGATGGATGGATTATCATCTAGCTGGTAACTGAATGGGAGAAATGAAGGCCCCTGCTTCTGCTCTTCCTTTCCATCTCTTTCTACTGATAGACCCCACTACCTAAACCTGGCATGCTGCTGGAGGGAGTTGTTAAGACTGTGCCCTTGTGCCAGTTCTGCAGAAGTGTGTGTGCATGAGTGTGCGCACAGGCATACATTGTGTAGGTCAACATGCAGCATGTGTGTGCACCCAGACAGATACATATACATATATTTACTCTACACGTGTTTAAGCAGGAGAAGGTTATGGTGTTTGGGCCATGAATTTTTGATCTGGTTCTCTCTGCCATTACCACATAATGAATATTGGTGCATATCACTTTAACTTAGGGATCATCCTGGGGTAAAAATGCTGTCCATCAGAATTTCGGAGAGGCGAGTTCCTGTGGCAATCTGCTCGCAGGGATGGAGATGTATGTGCATAAGCGGTGGAAATTGAAAAACTGTGTTAAGTGGTTGGAAAGCCTCCAGCAGAGCAGCGTTGTCAGGTGGATGTTGCAGGCAGCATAAAAGCCATGTTTCAAAGCGGTGGGGAGGAGCACTGACAAGGCAGCACTCTGCAGGGCAGCCTGCGCAGGCTCCTCCCTTGAGGAAGTGAGACCTCAGGACATTGGGCAGTCATGGGGTGAATGGGGCCTAGGGAGGCACCAGGTTTCCTCCCTTGTGAGCAAAGACAGCTCAAGAGTGCTCAGCTGGCTGTGTTGACACAGCATCCAAGTTCCTAGGTTTCCTCAAATGTATGAAAGCAAAAGGAGGCAGACTGGAGATACTGCTGTGTTGAACAGGAGAGCCACCCAGGCCTGCCAGAAGGGGCATGACAGGTACCCCAGTGAAGAGACAGAAGTGCTACAGGGGCAGGGCAATGGGACCACAGTCTGCTGTGCGACCCTTAGGCCTCAGGAATGAGGAGTGCCTTCCTGGTCCCAAGTCATTCCTGTGCTGTACCCCAGGGCAGAAGTCAAAGATGGAGGCATGCGGGCCACTCATGGTAACTCTTTTGGGGCAGGTGACAGGAATCTAGACTAAAAAGTATGCCTCAGAACTTCTAACTAAAATGGCAAATGCAGCTTGATGTCCTAGTCCCATTACCTTGGGGAGGGGATCATATTCTCAGATCAGTCCCCCTCCCATCTCTTTCAGCCCATTTCCCCAAATAACTGCAGCAGCTTTGGCCTTCACACGTTAGGGGGGAGAGGAGATGAACCTGTAACCTAGCATTCCCAGAAACCATCATGTCGTGGCTCACTGGCTCTGAATGGGTCGTGTGTCTAATTCCAGAGTAATGACTGAGGAAAGAAAGCTGTGCCTTAAGTGTATATTCACATGACCCACCTCTGAACCAGGTATGGAATAGCCTAAAGAAAAGGGTCAAGAGTTCTGGGAAAGGGAGTTTCCTTAATAACTAATATCCGATGGCCAACCGAAGTGGGGACGTGTAAAAGATAGCACAGTCAAGGCACGCACTGCCAGGGGACTCATGGAAGTTGGGCATCCAGGGCCTAGCTGCAGTCTCAGCGCCAGCATGTGATGTCTGCACAAACCTTGCTGACTCTCTAGGTCTATTTTCCAAGAACAGTGACAGCTGAAATCTCTCCCAGCCCTGACTTTGATTCTCTGTCAGATCCAAGGTGAAAATTCTCGGGCACATGAGCTCTAGCAAAGGTGGCTACTTTAAACTTCAAAGGTCTCTTAGAAAGTCATTCTTAAAATAAAACTTAAACAAAGAAAACACAAAGGCGGTGGATCTCTCCCAAACTCTGTGAAGCATGGCCCTTTGTCCTTTGTGTAGAACGGGGAGGTTGATGGGTATCTAATGAACTGTGGAAGTAAGGCTGGTGATACTGCATTCAGCAGCAAAAGGCAGCAAGGACTTTGAGTAAAACTTTGGTAACGTGTAATGTCCTACCTTGTTGAGAGAAACAGTTTACAACTCCAGCAGAAAAGTATAGTAGTGGAATGGATGCTCTGCTAACATAAACTTTCTTGGGTTTGCCTTCATTCTAGTTCATCTCAGGGAGTTCATCCTGGTGGCTTTAGGGAGACCTGCATTCTCCTGCTTTCCTCTGTAACCACTCCACTGAGTGCCCAGAGCACCATAAAGTTCCTGTCCATCTGCAGAATTTGTTCTGCATAATCACTAAACACCAGAGTCAACTTGTGATGGGTTTGATGAATGGTGGTCCTTCCCTTTCAAGCAGGGAGACAGACAGGAAAGGCATGTGGTGTTTACTATGGAGAAGCAACATTTAACATGATAAAGGTTTGAAAAGGAGTCAGATAAGCCCTCTGTAATGCAAAGGATATAGGGTACTATGTTAGTTTGAGTTGTCCAGTGTTACAAATTCAGTTTTACTCATGAATGCAAACGAAAGAACTGTATATTGAGAAGTAATTCCATCTCAAAAAGGCATCCCAGCCTAATTCAACTCAAATCTATAGGTCTGAGTCAGGGCCCTCTTCATTCTTGTAGAGTTATATAGGTTAAGGAGATCGAAAGGTAAAAGTCCCAGGCCAGCAGATGCAGAGTTGCATGGATCCCAGGCCATGGAAACCCGGCAGGACATCAACAGCTCTCTGGGTTGGGCACCCTGAAGGCAGACCCAGAGTCAGAGCAAACAAGAAGGGGGTGGGTGAGGAGTGGCAGAAGGAGAGGAAAAGGTTCCAAGTTTATCTCTTGTAAAAGGCCACATGCCCATGGAGGCATCATCAGGCTGTTGCCTGATTGACAGTTTGGACTCCATCTCCACCACCAAATGGGTATAGTTAAGTTGACACAAAATCTAACAACAGGTATGAAAGGACTTGGGGATTTTGAAGCCACATCATAGTGTCTGGAACAGTTGAAGGTATAGAGGGTGAGGGGAATGGAAATGGAGAAGTGGGCTGACATCAAACCATTTAGTTCTTTATTAGTCAAAGAAACAACCTGGATTTCATACACATAATGACAGTATGCCAGAGACTTTGTTTTATACATATCTTTCTTTGAATGGCAAGATAGTGACTTGACCTGGGCAGCATTTTTTAAAATGATATTTCAGAGACTGCTCGGACTGCTGGGTAAGAAGATGAAAATAAGAAGAAGAGGTTGGTTGAATTGTCCTGCTGAAAGCTAAATGGAAAAGACTAACTGTAAATCATGCATCGGATAAAGAGATTGCCTCCAAAATACATACAGAATCCTTAGAACTTAATAGGTAAAAAGGGGAAAAGGTTTTACTTTTGCTAAGTGCCCACGGGTCAGCCCTAGACTTATGGTGACCCATGGACAAGGGATCAACAGCACCAGCTTTGGCCTTGCTCAAATGATAGGTCACAGATCTAACTATTGTGAGATGTGGGGTTTTTGCTGGCTAATTTCTGAACGATTTCCAAGCCTTCCTTCCTAGTCCATCTTAGTTTGCAAGCTCCACTGGAATCTGTTTGCTCTTACAGCAATGCACATGCCTCCACTGACACTGTGTGAAAACCTAAGTGAGGAATGAAGTCAAATCTTCTACCTGGTAGGTGAGAATTAGATAATAGTCCCATTTAAACATGGGCAAAAGGACTGTATAGTGTTCTTTGGAATGTTCAACATCATTCAGAAACTTGCTGCCATCAAGTTGATTCTAGCTCAGAGGGACCCGATAGGACAGGGTAGAACTGTCCTTGTAGGGTTCCTAGACTATAACTCTTTATGGGAGTAGAAAGCCTCATCTTTCCTCCATGGATCATCCTCCAGTGCTTTGAACTGTCGGTCTTGAGTGGTTAGCAGTCCAATGTGTAACTACTATGCCACCAGGGCTCCTGAGCTCCCCATTGTCAGTGGTTAAGAAAAGAGAAACCAAAACTGAAAGGAGAATAGTACTTTACTCTGGTTAGGTGCTAAAATAAAAAGGCTAGATAATATCAAATGTTAACAAGGATGTGGAGGATTTTCTCATGGGATTATAAAATGATACACTTTACAAAACAAATCAGCAATTCCTAAGGAAAAGATGTTAAATATGGAGTTACCAGGTGACATGGTAATTTCATTTCTAACTATACACAGAAGATTAAAAAACAAACGATGCTTGTACATGAGTGGTCATCAGGATAGACAGTGCTATGGAGGGACAGGCTATTTTGTAGTTTGAGCCTCAGCCATCAATGCTGTGCTGACAATTTGTGAGAAACTGCCCTCAATGCATGAGAAAGGGGCCGGAAATGGCAGCAGCTATATAACCCAGAGTACACGGAGCCTAGTGACAGAAGTTGGAGTGCATACATGAGCAGCCAGGGCCTCATCTAAGCACCTTTCTCTATCTCTGCCTTGGATCAGGAGGTTGTTGTTATTATTCTGCATTCTGCGAGGCCTACAGGAAAAACCACCAGGCTCCCCAGCTTCCCCTGAGGTTACCAGCAGGATTCACTTCCCTGACAATCACAGTGTCTTCTATACCTGGTCCTAGTCACCCTCTCAAACTTAGATCTCATGCAACTTCTTCTAGCACACCTCCCGAGGCTTCGCTGGAAGAAAAGCACTGGCCCTGTACCTATATTGTGTCTCTCTTCAGGCTTTGGGTTACAGCTCCTTGCTCCGTGTCAGACTCCCAACTTGCATGAATGCCATCTGTATACCCCTCCCATTGTGGCCACACTGCAGACAGGGCAGTGCCCCCTCATCTTCAGGCCATGCTTTGTGTTGTGAGATTCCACCCTGCAAGGCACCCGGGGCATGTGCACAATGCCAGTCTTACAGAAAGGGATGTGGACCACACCGCTGTGACAGAGAGAGCCTCTGGGCCTCTGATTGGCTTCCTTTGCACACACAACCTCTTTTATAGATGCAATATTTAGGTATAGAAAAACATCTCCTTGGAAGACAATCTTTGCAGTATGTTTCTTTGGGCTATGATGGAAACTGTGGTCCTTGCTTAAGTGGGAGGCAGGTAGCATCTTGTTCCCAGCAGAAAACAGAAGGGGGGGGGGATGAGGGAGGATGCACCTGAGACCCAAGAGAGGAAAGCAATGCTATGCTGAGAACGGTCTTCTTTCCAATTCATGAAAGAGACTCCTGTGTCTCTGCCTCTTTGTCTCTGTTTCCTCTCTTTCTGGAACTGCCGAGTTCTAATTGTCCTCGAAACTTTTCTGACCCCCTGCCATGACATTTCAGCATCCTTTGAGGAACTAGGTGAGCCTCCTCACAGATTGCCAATAGATTATCAGTTGCAAAGGACACACCAGCCCTGAAGACTCCCAGGACTGAATCACAAGCATTCCAATGGAAGCCATCACCTCTAGAGACCGTTGTATTCATCCCCCTTCCTTCATGTTGGAGTTGACTGTCCTACAAATCATACTTCACAGAAGCCAGTGTTCAGCAACATCAGATTTAGCACGCTGTTCAGGACAGGATTACTTGGCCTTGCTTTAGAGGCAGGAACATATTTTATAAGCACATATGCTGTGGGATTTTTCTGGATAATGATTCCCTTTGATAACAAATTTGACCATTTAAATTTTTATCATTTTAAATTTCTAAACAGAAAACAAATAATTCCAAGTATCTGAATGCTTCATGTATATTTTAGAAGAACCTGGGCACCCTAATAATGGCAATCATTATGCAACAAGAATCACGTGTCAGGCTTAATTGTAGACTCTTTCAGGCTTCTCTCTCTATAAATATCACTATATGTTTCCAGTCGGAGAGCTCTTAATACAAGTTAGGATAGCTAGTAGTCATTGAAGGAAGGCGAGAAAGCACGTAGTTTGTACATTCACGCACAGGCATATACCGCTGGAGCCACTGTCTCTTCTGTAGTGTCCCCTCACAGCACTGCTGACCCTGACGATCATTCATGGACGAACTCCCCAAGGTAAGCACCTTGTCTCACTGAGCCCGTGCCCTATTGCACCTCGGGACTGTGAGCCGTCCTGCTGCGCTGGCAGCTCCACCCAGGTTTGTTCTAGCTTTTGTATTTTTCCCCAAGGATGAAATGGGTAAAGTGGAACCAAGCATGGGTCCACGTCATTAAGAGAATGAGGTGAGTAACATCACGTACAATTTTGCTTCTCCATTCTTTATTCTTTTTTATGAGTTGACTAAGAATTCACTTACCTTGGGTCACTTTGGAGCTGATCCTGTGCCGCAGTGCCCCGACATTGCTGCTGCTTGGTACCCATGGCTTAGCTGCCAACAAGACGAAGTGCAGCCGAATGACATGAAGTCACTGCCCGATCCGTGCCACCCTCACAACGGCTCCGATGCTTGAACGCCTCGCTGCAGGTTGGCTCAAGGCCAGTCTATCTTGTCGAAGCCCATCCTCTTTTTTGTCACGGCTTTGTTACTTTCCAAGCTCTAAGTCCCTCTCCAGGACAGGCCTCTCCTGACAGCATCGCTAAAGCACATCCAACCTGTCCAATGTCGGAAGTGTCCTCACACCACAGAGTAACACTGAGGTTTCCAACGCTGTAGGTCATCTTTAAGGAATCCTACTGGCCAGCTTTTCTCCTGAGGACTGAAGCGTGGGTTCAATCACTGACCTTCCGGTTGGCAGCATCAATATTTGGCCATTATCTAATATTTGCAAATCCTTTGTTGCTTTTGTTAGGCGTCATCAAGTTGGCTCTGAGTCAGTGACCCTAGGTTCATGGACAGAAACACTGCCCGGCCTGTGCCATCCTCACAGCTGTCCCTCTGCCTGAGCCCACTGATGTGGCCAGTGTCTGCCCCCTGCTCAAGGGCCTGCCTCTGTTTCACCCCCCTTCCTCTTTACTAGCAGGGTGTCCTTCTCCAGGGACTAGTCTCCTAACAACATGTCCAACATTCATAAGAAGAAGTCTTGCCATCCTTGCCTCTAAGGAGCATGCTGGTCTCACTTATTGCAGCACAGATTGGTTTATTCTTTTAGCACTCCATGGTAGTTTCAATATTCTTCTCCAGCCCCATAGTTTAAATGCATTGATTCTTCTACAGTCTTCCTTAGGCAATGTGAAAATCTTTATGTTTCCCTTTGAAGTATTGTCAAATACTGCTGCAAATATTTTTGGGTATGAGAAACAAAAACAGAAAAATGCATACTTTCACCTCTCCTTATTAAAACAACACAACTCTTGTCAATGAGAACAATGAAAAACCTTTACCCTCCTTTCAAAGACCTCACTTTCATAAGCTGTGGCCCAAGGTCCTCTTGAATGTTTAATCCTAAAGAGATTTTCAGACTAATATTCGAACTCCTGTACAGAGACATTTCCCATCGTCCATTCAAACAAAATGAAGTCAGCTTTGACTGTGCAAAATGTCGATGAATTCTTCAGAGTAAATCAGCCTTGTCAGGGTGATGCCGAACCGCCAGCTCTTTGTGACATAATATAATATGAAATGATATTGAACAACATGCGTTTGGCACTAAATTGTTAGCGGGTTTTAGCTTTGACAGCAGCAAGTTTATTGCTTTAATCCCAAGGTCTTTTAACCCTCTTTGACATAAATTGAGGTTGGCTTTTGTAAAAAAAAAAAAAAAAAAAGAGAGAGAGAGAGAGAGAAAGAGAGAGAACCCCTCCACTTTACTCTCTCTTCCTTTACCTAAACCTGCTTTTAACAATTTATGCAAGTACACCAGACACTCATTTTGAGTGACAAAAAAAGGGAAGGAAAAAAGATCTGTTAGAATCCATGGAGGAGAAAAGAGGCCAGCAGAGGCAAAGGAGCCTGTGTCTCTGTCCAGACGCTTGTCACACTTTTCTTCAGATGACTGTGCATTTCAACTCATGATAATAGTGAGTGGCTTCCACAAATAAAATGAGAGTGGCCAGAAGGCTCTGGCAAGGTGGAGACTGGCCACAGCCAGGGAACAAAGACTCATAATCAGAAACAGGAGCTGCTTTTGCATTTTGTTCCAATTGAGTGCATTTCCATATATGGGCTCAATCCCACCCTCTTCCACCCTCTACCTTTCTGCATTATTAGAGATCAAAGATGAGGTTCTCTTTTATAAATAATATCTTGAAAACCCTGATTTAGTCAGTGTGGCATATAAACAGCTCCCCCCAGATTCTATATAATAATCATCACCCCCGTCGACTGGATGAACTGTGCGATCACAGAGCAGAATGAAGAGGACATCGTGTCTTCTCCCTCCCATTGCTGACTGCAAGTCATCTCTAATCCAAGGTCCCTTCAGACTCTGCAGGAATGCTCTGGGATATGCCCACCCGCGAGCTCACATATGGATGGCTAGAAGGGTCTTTCCCTTCTTCATTGTTACCCTCAGCTTCTGGGGCTTCGCTACAGCTGGCAGATGTGTCAGGCCATGCCCTCACCCAGTAAACCAGCAGATCTCAGTGGGCAGTGACTATGCCTTCTCTTTCCTAGATTTAGAATCCATGACTTTCTTTGTCCCAGCAAGTATGCTTTCAAGAATGTGTGCCACAGACGTCAGGACGGCGGTGGTATCTGTGTGTAGGCAGCAAACCAAACTCACTGCGGAGACTCATTCCTAGCTCAGCAACCCTATGAGACAGACAAGAAGTGCTCCATTTGGTTTCCCATATGGTAAAACTTTATGGAAGCAGAATGACTTCGTTATCTGTGACACCCTGTTACATGGATCTGGTTGTGAAAGATATCCTAGATGCTGTCCCATCAGGGTACAGAGCCAGGTGAGCAGACATCTTCTTTCCTTGTACGGATAGTGCTAATCTTCTTAACCACCTCCAAGTCAATTTCTACTGAGCTTTAGGTTCTTGGTAATTGTCAAAATATCCTGTGCTATAAATCAGTAGCCTTCTCTGCTTCCCTCATTTCCCCAAAACACGGGCATTGTCCCACATTTTAGCATTGACCCACTTCCTCCATCATTCCTATTTTCTGTTCTTCTCTGGTGGAACACAGTTGGTGTGGGATGAAGTCAATGCCAAATAGAATGACCAGCTAAAACTGCTTTACATATGTGTGCTATGACAAAAACTATCAGCTTCTTCACTACCTTTTCTGTTATTAGAGGTTGAGATCTTTCTAATATCTCTAGCTCCAGTTCAAATCTGTTATGCAAAACTAGACTCCAGCTTCAATTATTTTACAAGTGGCTCAATAGTTCAATAAATTATTCAGAGCAACAGTTCACATTGCTTTAACCAAATAAACGGATCTGGATATGTGAGGTGACGGGAATCAGACCATGGGTGGTCACGGTCATCTCTCTGTAGTTTTTTTGCCAACAATTCTTACATGAATTATACCCAGGGAGTCAAGAAAATGTGCATTTTTACTGAGACTCGTGGTGAGTGACCTTAAAATCTACTAGAAGCAGACAGCAAGCACGGGACCTATGTCAGGCTGTATGAGCAGAAACGTGGTTAGGCCACTTTTGGAGATGTTATTTTCCTTGGATCTGGACTAAACGTCTCCAACTGAGACTGCCAGGAAGATGGCAAATGAGGCAGAGATACTGTTTAGCCTCTATTTAAAAAAAAGTCAGAGACTAAATGAAACCGACTTGGATGATAACCTGGAATGTTTACCCACCCAGCACCCAGTGACCCTCTTCCACCCCATCCTAACCCAGTTCCTGCTCTGCCTAAGGTTAGAGCAGCACCCTGTGGATCAGGCACCAGGTGCACTACTTTTGTATCTGGAGGCACTTGAACAGGCCTCATGAAACCAGCATAATACAAAGTGCAAGGCCACTGTCCACCCCTGGATGGGCAAGAACTCATTTTATAACCAGCGAGCCCATGCCCAATTACTCTCTGGACCCCAAAGAATTCCTTCCAAGAACAAGCGCCCAGAATACAGATAGCTTGTGAGTCCACCCAAACGACATTTGGAACAAGTAGTCTGACCCAGGGAGCCTATAGACCTACAGATACTCCATTTAACCTCTCTCTTGACTAACTGCCCCAAGAACTCCTTGGCTAGAACATTTTTAAAATTTTGTTTTTCATTTTCTTTTTTGAGGACCTCTTTCTTTAATTTCCCCTTTCTTTCCCTCTTTTCTTCCTTTCACTTGCTTGCTCTCTCTTTTCCCTCAAAACTTTCTTTACTACTCTCTTTTGATTATTTTAGCTCCAAATAGTTGTGATAATTATATTTCTCTTATTTTTGCATGTTTTCAATACCTTTGATTTCATGATTCTTTCTCTTTTTTCTTTATAATATTAAATTCTTTTTCTTGCTGTTGTTTTCCTGCTTTTCTGTCTGATCCTTTTATTTTATTTTCCTATCTTTAATTTTTTTAGCTTTAAAAAATTCTCTCTCATTAGGTTTTAAGGCAAAGTCCTGGATCACTGACAAGGAGGACAATTTCAGGGTCAATTGAACAAGAGAACATAACCATAATCTATATCTATGCACCCAATGAAAAAAAAACCTCAAAATGCAAGAATTAAACTTACAGAATTGGATAAAGAAAAAGGACACCTCTATCGTAACTGTAGGAGACTGTAATATATCACTTTCAGAGAAGGAAAGAACTAAAAAATAGCTCAATAAAGACTCAGAAGAATAAAATAGCACAAACAATTTAAAGTCATATATATATAGCCATCCATTAACAACAACACAAAACACATCTTTTCAAGTGAACATGAAACATTCTCCAGAATAGGCCATATGTTAAATCATAAAGCAAGCTTCAATAAATTTAAAAACATGAAAACATTACAAAGCACACTATAAAGTTAAAATGTTTTAGAATTAAACATTAACACAAAGATAAATGAGGGGAATAAAATATATGAAGGCTGAATAACATTCTACTTTAAAAACTACTATATATGAAAAGAAATGAAAATTTTAAATTCTACGTATAAAATGACAATTAATACATGTATAAATGATGTATAAAATGACAATTAATACACAATTTGCCAAAATCTGGAGACACAGCAAAATCAGTGCTCAGAGGCCAATGTATAGTAGTAAATGCACACAGGGGGAAAAAGTCTTTACCAAAATTAACATCTTATCCCAACATATCTAATAATTATAAAAAGAGAAGCAGAATAAGGTTACAACGACCCGGAAAAAAAGCAACAAAGATTAGGGCAGAAGGAAATGAAACAGAAAAAACAATAAAAAGAAACAAGACAAGAAATTTGTTCTTGGGAATCATTGAGAAAATTGGCAAACCTTTACAAATCAATCCAAGGAACAGCAGGTGGAGATGCAAAAACACATACCCCTAAGAAGGGAAAGGGCTATGTCCCAACAGAACCAATGAGAAGAACGAGGACAACAGGATTCTATGAAGGACTGTAATCTGACAAATTTGAAAATATTGAAGAGATTGAGAAATTCCTAGGAACAAAGTCCTTAAACTAACTCAGACTAAAAAAGAAAATCTGAATAGACCAATAACAAAAGAAGACCATGACTGGGTCATTAGAAATTCCCCAAACAAAAAATGTTAGGATTCAGGTGCCGTCACAGGTGGGTTTGATCAAACCTTCACAGAAGAGCTAGCACCAATTCTACTCAAAATATACCAGAGTGTAGAAAATTTTGGAAAAGGCTAGGTAAAAAAATCAGCATAATTCTGATGGAAAAAGCAGGAAGAGATATCACTAACAAAGAAAATGATAGAATAATTTATGAATATAGATACAAAAATTATTAACAAATCCTAGACAACAGAATTCCACAATATATAAGAATAACACAAAATGACAAAGTAGGGTATTCACAACAGGTATTCAAGGATGGTTTAATATTAGAAAAGTAAGCAACAAGATACAGCACATAAAAAGCAAAGAACTACATGATAACATCAAACACAGAAGAGATATTTGACAGATCCTACACCAATTCCTGATTTTTCAAAAACAAAACAAAACTCAATTACATAGAATACCTATTAAATTAAATACCTATGAATATATATGATAAAAGAAACAAAGACCTGCACAAAGAAAAATATAATATACTACTAAATATAAACTGCATGAATAGAAGAACACATAACATGATCACAGATAGAAAGACTCAGTAGTGTGGCAATGTCAATACTACCCAAAACAATTTACTGATTTAATGCAAATCCAATAGAGATTCCAACATCATTCTAAAGAGACAGACAATAAATCACTAACTTTTTATGGAAAGGAAAGAAGCCCCAGATAAAGAAAGCACGAGTAAAGTCGGAAAACAAAGGAGAGGTGGCTCACTTTCCAATCTCAAAATATATCCCACAGCCATACTAGTCAAAAGAGTATTATTGGTCTGAAGAAAGAGGCATAAAGCAATGGAACAAAACAGACAATAATGAATCTAGACAATAATTCGTCCTACAGAGAGCTGATGTAAGTAAAGGGGCCACAACACATTAAATGAGGGAGGACATAATCTCTTTAACAAATAGTACAGGTAAAATTGGAAACACTTCAGCACAAGGATTAAACAGGACCCTTGTGTCATACCATATAAAAAAAATCTTGTAATAGATCACTGGTCTAAAGGTGAAACCTTGAACTTTAAAGATCATCAATGGAAAAGTAGGCACAAACTAATGGTCCTAATACATGGCAAAAGTATGCTCTCAACTGTAATGAAAAGTATACAAATTGCAGAAGACAAATGGAGACATTCTAAAAGTTAGACGTTCTTGTGCCTTGTGCCTTGGACAGGTGATAATGTCAAGAGATCAGACAAAGATCTTTCTCTAAAATGAACAGAAAACTTAAAAATCTCAACAAAAACAAAAAGACAAATAATCTCATATAAATATGGTCAGGGGCTTAGCCCCGGTGGAGTAGTGTTGAATGCGGGACTGTGGCCCATTGACTTGGAGGTTCAAATCCAGCAGCAGCTCTCTGGGAGAAAGACTGGGAGGCTCCCACGACCACCAGAGGGCAGTGATGCCTCCCCCAAATGGGCAGACAACATGAATAAATATTTCATCAAAGAAGGCATTTCAGGTGCTGAAAAATATGAAGAAATACTCTCTGTCATTAGGCATGGGAGAGATGTAAATTAAAACAATAATATTCTATCACCTCATCCCAGTATTAACAGCAAAGTTAAAAACAAACAAACGACAAATGCTGGAGAGGATGAAGAAAGACTGAAGCCCCCATGCTCTAGGGAAGAACTGCGAAATGGGACAACTATGGAAATGGTATGACACATCCTCAAAAACAGAATAGAAAGAGCATATTGCTGTTGCTAGGTTCCATCAGGATGATTCTGACCCCAAAAGGACACTATGCAAAACAGAATGAAGCACTACCCTCTTCTGTTCCACCTCACAGTTATTTCTATGAACCTGAGCCCATTGTTATGGTCACTGTGTCAATCCATCACCTAGAGGGACTTTCTTTTTTTCACTGAGGCTCAACTTTACCAGGTGTGATGTCTTCTCGAGACACTGGTTTCTCCTGATCCTGTCTTAAGTCTTGCCATCCTTTCTTCTAGGGAGCACTCTTGGCCACACTTCATCCAAGGCAGACGGCTTTTTCCTTTAGCAGTTTATTTTACTTCCAATGTTCTTCCCTTTTACTACAGTTCAAATGCATCAATCCTTCTCCAGTCTTCCTCATTCAGTGTCTTAATGCCACACGTCCAGGAGGCAAGTGAAAACAGCATTGCTTGGATCAGGCACACCTTAGTACAAAAACTAACATCCTTGCTTTTCAATATTCTAAAGTGGTCTTGTGCAGCACTTACCCAATGCAATGCATTGTTTGATCACTTGATTGCTGCTCCCATGAGATTTATTGTGGGTCCAAGCAAGACAAAATCCTTGACAACTTCACCCTTTTCTCCATTTGTCATCATGTCACCTATTGGTTCCATTGTGAGGATTGTCATCTTTTTGACAGTGAGTCATAACCCACACATAGGTACTTCAAGTCCTCCTCACTTCAGCAAGCAAAGTTGTGTCACCTGCATATGGAAGGTTGTTTGTAAGACTTCCTCCACCACATTCTTTTTCATATAATCTAGATTCTCTGATCATTTATTTTGTCAGCATACAGATTGAATAATTATGGTTAGAGGATACAATCCTATCACACATCTTTCTGATTTTAAACCATGCCGTATTCCTTTGTTCTATCTGCACAACTGTCTCTTGATCCACATACAAATTCTGTATAAGCTCAATGAAGTGTTATGGAATTATCAACATTCTAAAGGTATCCATAATTTTTTTATGATTCACAAAGCCAGAAGTCGATAAAACACAAGTTCTCTGATTTCAGCTGGCATTCATCAGATATCAATGATATCCCTTGTTCTACCACCTCTTCCAAATCCAGCCTGACCTCTGGCAACCTCTGTTGCAACTAATTTTGGAGGATCTCATGAACAATTTTACTTGAGTGAGATAACAATAATGTTGTTTTATAGTTTGAGCATTCTGTTAGGTCACCTTTCTTTGGAATGTGTATAAATAGAGAGCTCTTCCAGTCACTTGGCCAAGTAACTGTCTTCCAAATTTCCTGTCACAGACAAGTGAGTGCTTCCAGTGCTTCATTAGCTTGCTGAAACATTTCAGTTGTCATTCTATCAATTCCCAGCACTTTGTTTTTGGTTAATGCCTTCAAAGCAACTTGAACTTCCTTTAGCACCATTAGTTCTTGTTCATATGCTACCTTTTGAAATGGTGGAATGTCAACTAGTTCTTTTTGGTACAGTGATTTTTATGCATACTTTCCATTTTCTTTTGATGTTTCCTGCATTACTCATTATTCTGCCCATAAGTTCTTACTAATTTGCCAGTCAAGGCTTGAATTTTTCTTGAATTCTTTCAGTTTAAGATATGCTGAATGTGTTAGGCCAGGTTGACTAGAGAAACAAATCCAGGACACTCACATGTGTGTAAGAATTTGTATTAATAAGTAGTTATATACCAGGAAAGCATCCGAACCCAGACCAAGTCAAGAACCCAAATCTGATACTAGTCTAAGGTACCTCTACATGCAGTGATGTAGAATGTAGGAAGACCACAGGCTGGAAGGCACAAAGCCATGTAGCTCTAGTGGTGGTGGCTCTGGCTCCACTCAGGGTAAGCCAACAGGAAGGTGAAGGGAGAGAAATGGAGGGAGGTTTTCAGGGTTCTCCATCTGAGAAGACCACTCCAAGGAGGAGGTACCATTAAGTTGTGACCTGATTGACAGTTTGAATACCATCTCTATACTTTTATATATCTATAAGTTGAGGTCAAATTATTAACTAATACACTAACCATGTTCTTCTCATTGGTTTTCTAATTCTAGGTCTGGCACATTTCACTATGTTTGACTTTGTCTTCTCCAGTTGCCCCTTGAAATTTTCTATTCAGCTTTTTGACTTCATCATTTCTTCCATTTGTTTTAGCTATTCTATGATTAATAGCACATTTCAGAGTCTCTTTTGACATCCACTTTGATCTTTTCTTTATTTCCTGTCTTTTGAATGACCTTTTGCTTTCTTCGTGAATGATGTTCTGGATGTCTTCCCATAGCTCTCATCAGGTCTTCTTTGATGGGTCATAGATGCATCAAATTTGTTCTTGAAATATTCTCAAAATTCGGGTGGGTTAGAGTCAACATCCTATTGGACTCGTTTCAATTGCCTCAGCTTTATCCTGAACTTACATAAGAGCAATTGATGGTCTATTTCATAGTCATTCCCGGCCTGGTTTAAGCTGCTAATATTGAACTTCTACTATTCTCTTCCCTAAAATGTAGCCAATTTCATTTCTGTGGATTCCATTTGGAGAAATGCATGTGCATAGTTCCCTTTTCTGTTGTTGAAAAAAGTATTTCTATGAACAAATCATTGGTTTTGAAAATTTTTATCATGGAATCTTCATCTTCATTTATGTCATCAAGTGCATATTTTCTAACTACTGTTCCTCCCTTTGTTTCCAATTTTTGCATTTAAATCACCAGTAATTTTCAATGCATCTTGAATGCATGTTTGCTAAATTTCTGATTGTAGAAATTGGTATAGTTCTTCAATTTATCACTTGTTTTTGATTGATGCATAAATTTAAATAATAATTTTATATTGAATAGATTTCCTTGAGAGCACATATGTATAATCCTATTAAGATGTAATCGTACTTCAAGATTTATTTTGCAGTCTCCTTTTTGAAAATGAAAGCACTTTCATTCCTCTTGCTTGTGTTATTCCCAGCATAGCGAGTCCTATCATTCTGATTTAAAATGGCCAATATCAGCCCACTTCAGCTTACTAATGTCAAGGATATCAATATTTATATATTCCATTTCTTTTTTGACATCTTCCAATTTTTCTAGATGCTTCCACATTCCAATTTCTTATCATTAATGGATTGTCGAAGCTCTTTTGTGTTGCCTTGAGTCATACTTCTTCAGCAAATGAAGATCCTGAAGGCTCCACTCTCACAGGTTGTACACCATCCACGTCACTATGGTAGACTCCACTCAGAGAAAGCATCTCATTATCAGTCACATTTCAAGTGCCCTCTGACCATAGGTGCCCATCCTCCAGCACTATCTCTGACAATGTTCTACTTCCATTCATTAGGCCTTCAGCATCTGAGAGTGTTTCAAAGATATACATAGTGTTTTCAGTGACTATTTTCCCAAGACAGGCACCTGATTTTTACTTTACTGTGTGTTCTTAGTCTCGGCTTAAACCTGTTCATTTTTGGTCTTCCTGCTGACATTTGAAGAGGCAGTGACATAGCTTTCAGCATCACAGCAACTCAGATGACAAACTGATAGAGAAGTGGTCGAGAAATGCCATAGGACCAAACTATTCTTCTATTTGGTGTACTCCCTTGAGAAAGAAGAGCTGCAATTAGATATATGCATACCCATATTCAGCCTACTACTATTCATAATACTAAAACATAGAAACAGCCTGAATGCCCTTCAGTGAAAGAATTGTGTTAGTCCAGGTAGACTAGAGAAACAAATTCATAAACATGCACATGTGTATAAGGGAGAGGTTTATATACAAGAGGAATGGAACATTGAGAAAGCATCCCAACCCAGTCCGTTCCAAGTTCGTAAGTCTGATATTAACCGATATGTCCGATACCAGCCTATAAAGTCTTCTTCTCATTCACAAGACACATGCAACGACCCCAGGACAATCACAGGCTAATGGGTGCAGGGTCTTATGCAGGGTCTTATGTATCCAGCGGCAGTAGAAATATCCTGGTACTGGTAGAGGTTTCTCCATGTTTCTTGTTTCCAGGGCTCAGGGTTCATCAACAGTATCTAGTGGTGGTAGAAGTATCTCAGCGCTGGTAGGGGTCTCCCCGTGGCTTCCCAAGCATCTCAGCACTGGCAGGAGTCTCCATGTGGCTTCTTGAGCCCCAGACATTTGGTTCCATCAGGGTAAGCCCAAGTGGCTTCTCCTCTGGCTGCCACTGTCTCCAGGAATCAGAATCTATCAGCATGCTATCATTTCATCTTGTCAGTAGAGCTTCTCCAATGAGGTGACCAGATGTTCTGCTTTATAACAATTTAACAATGTCCCACGGTATTTTAAAATTAAAACAAGTATATTACAATACTATTTTTGCATTTTATGAAAATATTTTTTGCTCCATATAGACAAAATTTTTAATCAAATACCCCCACCCCCACCCCTGATCAATGGTGTCCCACTTAAATCTGATCACTTTAAACCGAGTCAAGTGTCTCACCTTGTGAGATTTCCCAGAATTCTCAGAGAAAGCCATAGCCACACAGAGGTCTCATTGGCTATGTCTAGATTGACAGGCTAGATTCCACACCTACACTCCCACTGCTGAAATTGACACAGATCAGTGACTGCCAGAAGAATGAATAAGCAAGTGTTACTTATACACAGTGGAATACTGTGCAATGTTACACATCATGGTGGATGAACATTGAGGACATTATGCCAAGTAAAATTAGTCAATCACAAAAGGACAAATATTGTCTAAGACCACTATGATAAAAGGTCAAGAAAAGGTATACACATGGAAATAAAGCTTTAAATGTTACCAGGCGTGCAAAGGGAAAAGCAGAAAGAGAAGCCATAGGTTTGCAGGCAGCACTTGACTAAAATGGAAGGCAGTACACAAAAGCAGGAGCTTATCAAAAAAAATGATAGAGGCAGGGGAAAACAATGAGTGCTTTGCAAGAGTTAACAGCAACAGACTTGATTATTTTTATACATAATCCTGCAATATTAATGATCTATGAGTAGATGGTTGTATAGACACAAGCACATATATATATTTATATATATGACAGAGGATATTTATACATGTGTATTTACATTTGTTGCAACTGAATCCATAAATGTTGCAGGGTATAAACTTATGAAACTTTTTAGACATAACCAAGCACCTTGAAGAAAAGAATCTTGGGTGTGGAGAATCAGGACTACAGTTTTGGGGTGGGGGGGGGCATTAGGATCAATTGCTGTAACATAATTCAAAAGACCATGTTATTTATCCTACTTGGATGAATAGACATGAGTTGAAAAACTTCTGAGTAGGCATTTTAGGTAAAAATAATGGCCTTTCTTAGTCCAGGGGGGAGAATGACGACACATGGGGACAAATAGTCCAATAGATTAGTGATATGCTTAAACATCAGTCTTCACAACACTGAGACCGGAAGAAGTAGATGGTGCCTGTCTGCTACTGCTACCAGCATCTCATTTGAAGTGGCTGGATAAATGGGGAATAAAATGGGAACAGAAGTCAAAATCATAAAGGAGTCCTGGCTTCCTGGTCAGATAGAGACTGATGGGATTGCCAGATCAAGGATCCTTACTCATTCCTCAGGTCCCAACTGGAGCTAACCTTTGTGTTAGAAAAACCAATCCATTGAAAAGGAAACATTTAGCCAAAGATAAAGTTAGGAAAGAGGAGCGTTATTAAAGATGAAAGGTATCAGGAAACACATAGAGGTGTCAGATAGTGGTCTGACATGGGGGGATTGCAATGCAGGAGTTGAAACAAATTATTATAAACTGTTGAATTTAAAAAGTATGACTTGCTTTGTAACCCTTCTAATGCAAAGTTTAAAGGTTTTGTTGTTGTTCATTTATTTGTTTTTCATTCGGTTTCTCTCATGGCTGTGTCTGGGTGAGTCATGCGGCAGGAGAATGGGGAGGAAGGAGGGTACAAGTGGAATCAATGGTCAAAGCAGAAAGAGATTTCTAAGGGAAGCCAGTAGAATCCTCCTTTTGGCTCTCCTCATTCAATAACATATTGCTTTCTTTAGTGCCTGGGAGGATACTGAGAAAGTACTCAAGACATTTCAGTTTACCTGGGACCACCTCAATTCTACAAGGAGTACAAGCTGAAGGAAAGCAGCAAGCACCCTGACAGCAGTGCTCAAGACTTTTTTTGTGGCCATGCAATGACATCTCATAGGGCACCTCCGGTGGGCACTCTGTGAAGTCAGTAGATCCTTGGATGGTCGAGTGTGGAGAGCTCACCTGGTTCTGGAATGCCTACAATTGGCTATAGCTCCAGCACTGACTTCTCCTGGGCCTCATGTCTGGTTCAGGAATGACCTCCTTGTTCACCACTGTGAAGAAACTTGTGGTATGTACTCTGGTGTCTGGGGAATTGAAGCGTATTGACTGCCCTCTAGGCATGCCCTTAAATTATCCAGACTTCTAACAGCCTGTTGATCTTTAATATGAGCTTCTGTTAAGGGTGATGGAAAAACAAATTGCCAATAGATAAGGATAATGGTCGAACAATGTGATGAGAAGAAGTTAATATCACTGGACATGAGAATAATGTTGAAGTGGCCAGTGATTTGTAACATGTATATTTATCATAGAAAAGATAATTATGAACTGTTTGGAGAACTCAGTATTTTAGAGTTAAATGGGGGTCGAGGGGAATCACTGGACAATAATCACAATGTACACATTTGCATATAAACCTATAAGCCACAGTTCGTAATAATATATCAGTATTTAGTCAGCCCATCAGTTGTCAGAAATGCACCACAGGAAAGCAAGGGAGTAATAATAGGAGACAGTGAGCAGAGTGCAGTATATGGGAACTAGTATTTTATGCACACACTTTCTGTAAAACTGTTTTAGAAAGAAGGGTCTATTAGAATACATATTCATATATATTAAAAATTTATATATAAATGTCTTGAATCCAGTCCCACCTACTGTGGGAAGCCCAGTAAGCTTCCCAGTGTCTCTGGAAATTCCTGTGTGCCTTGTTTTTTCTCCCACTCTGCCTCACACAGAATGCCTGACCCATGGAACCTTTCCTCCTGTGGCCGTGTCTTCCCTACTGATGATCTCGACACCCAGGGGAACCTTACACTTTGTCCATAAGTTCCCCAGACAAATGGTAAGTGGGTGTGGTGCATAGCAGTGAAGATGAGGAAGTAGGGAATAAGTGGTTTTCTTTGACTGAGAGCAAGACACAGCACAGGCCTCCAAATTGTGCTTCCTGCCGCCTTTTCTAACCAGCAAAAATCTACTCCTTTCAGGTCATGCCTGGAGATTAGATGGGGACAGTCCACAGTCCATCGCTTTGTTAAAAAAGATTCCCCTTTCAGATATGGTGCCCCTCCCCCAGCAGGCAGATGTGGCTGTTGTCATTTGTGGTTTCCAATCGGATTGTTCTCCTCTTCCTCCCCTATATAGATAGAAATTGGTATCAGAGGTGACATCCCAGGACTGTGATTTCAGACTCTCTGCCTTGGGCAGTGTCTGGATCACAGATGTGATATTTTTAGCTTGCAATGAAGTTTTTTAAAATCATAAACTAACTTGTAAAATTCAGTAGATTTCATTTAAAAAAATTACATCGTCTCTAAACATCAGATTACCTGTCAGCACTGAAGTCACATTTCAACTTTGTAATGATTGTGTTGATTAATGATTGCATTGTTAAGAGTATTTCTATCATTTTGATCCCCATGAGCACAGGGCACCCCTACCCTACCTGTCTGATTTGTAGGCATACATTGAACTCTCTACTTCCAGAGCAGTCTGGAAATATCCGATCTCTGACTTAAAAATGCAATACTGATTCTTGGACTTTAGGAATGATGAGTGGTGAAAAGGGACTTGGGCTCAAAAGATATTTAGCTGTTCACTCATTTGTGTTTTTTACTGGTGTAAAATGGGATAATGTCTGCCTATTATAAAATTTTGCATAAAAATGCTCATGAAAAATGCTTTGAACTCTTCAGAGGTGGCTAATAAAGTAAAAGTGATAGCTTTAGACTCTTGGTACTTCAAATTCCATGAAACATCTGTATTATACGTTCTCTTCTTTTATTCTTGAAATTGGATACTGTTTTAAGAAAGAAATTTTAGCATCACAGAACTGACAAGTTGAAAGAGTTGGCAGTTCTCTCTGATTTGATGCCCAGACACATGTTGGCTTTAACACGCTAAGAGTCTAAGTGAAACCGTGGGTGCAAGTCTGGTATTTCAGGAAGTCACCATTTCTTTCAGGCCATTTTTTTTGGGGGGGGGGGTTGTCTTGGTAATTATTGCATTTGGGCATGGGATGTGTTTGATGTTCCAGGAGGCCAAGTGAGAAAACAACACAGAGAGAAATGGGAATGAAAAAGTTATAGGATAGGTGGTCACATTTTTCTCCCCAAAAGGAATATATAAGATTATAAACATCTACTCACTTAGCAGCAGTGGCAGGAAGGCTACAGCAGCATTGGGACTGCTCTGGGCAATTCAGAAGATGCTTTCCTTGGAAATTGACAGCATATTCTGAGCAGAAGCTGTTGACGTTAGATCCAAGAGAGTAGGAGCTAGAGATTTAGAAAAGGGAAGCCATGGATTCTGCTATTTGCTAATTTACTATTTCCTTTGTTGAGAACTCTCAAGAAATGAAGTGCTCTTTTGTTCATGTTGTTAGATGACTTTGAGTCAGTTCTCATGCATAGCCACCCTGTGTACAACAGAACGAGACATTGCTGACAAGTCCCGGGTACAAAATCCACACACCTGGCTGGAGGAGCCTTCTCACCCACAAGGCGGGGGACTGGTGCAATCAGGCCAGGTGATAGATCACAACTCAAGTGTCAGGAGCTGTAGGTCAAGCAGAAGCAAGCCAATTCAGCCATCAGAGCCCGAAAACAAAAATGTCTGAAAGGCAAAGTAGATCTTCTTGCTTCTACAAAGGATCAGTCAGGAAGTAGGCATCCCAAAAGGAAAGACTTTGATGGTCGTGTGGCCTTTGCTTTTCAAGTAGGCCATACTACCATCCTCCCAAGCAAACTACACTTTCTGGTAAGGTGGAGATTCAGAATACATACCACTTTAATTCGATAATAGCGTTCTCTGAGAAGGGATTATAACCACAGGCATAGAAACTAGAATTTGCAGTACATCACAAAGGGGTTATGACTAAAAGAACCATATTAAATAATTTACTACATCTCAGAATCCCATCCACACCACAAAAACTCTCCTGACAATATTTACTAAGGATTTCCTAATTTTCAAATCCAGTGTGGTTGGACATAAAAGGTCACTATGGGTCAGAACCCACTTGGTGACACCTACCATCAACAGAAGTCAAAGGCACAGTGAAGAAGAGGCTGTCCTGTATGAATAGCTGTATCTTGAGCATTTGTGACCTGTCAACTTCTTTAACAAACCTCACAATCATGAGTTAAAAAAAAAGATTATGAAAAATGCTATGAAGCAGAGCACCTATCTCAGTGGTAGTTGTTGTTGTAAATGCAACTTAGGGAAAGTTTGCCAAATTTATGATTGACTTACTTATCGCTAGTCGTTTCAGTCCCTCCACTGCAGTGCTGTGGTGGTCACACAAGGGTACTTCATGGGTCATCAGAAAGTAGCTTTTCTGGGGAATGGTGATCATCAGAGGTTTCCAGTAGTCTGTTGACCTGTTCTCTGGTTCAGCCTGTTGACTGGTTCAGCGACCCAGGAAAACCAGGTAGGATTTCTCTCATACTCTTTGGAAGTTTGGTAACTGTTCCTCCAGGGTGTCAGCTGTAGGCCTGTGACATCTAAAATAGATGTTCCTTCCACTCAGGGCTTGTGAGTGGGCTTGGGATTTGGGTTGCTTTCCAAGCATTTGCATGAATCTTTGTTTAATTTCGATAGAAGGCTATGTTCGAAGACGCCAAGGATTTCAGCCCCCACCAGACTGCCAATATGTTCCTAAACTTGTATCCTGGTGCACACTGTTCTAGTGCCAGAGTCCCACGCTGTCGGCAGACGTGAGAAGGAAGCCCCACCTGACAGCAGGGCATCTCATTCCAGGCTGCCTCACATGTGGCAACCGTCCAGTGTCAACCTTCTTAGTCAGAGCCATTACCCAAAGAAAACAACAAACCATCACCCTGATCCAGCCACCAAACCTGTTTACCTCAGGCTCTTCTTGAGTCCTTGAGGTCTTGCCTGGGAACAAGTGAGAGAAAAAACCAAACGAATCCAAATTGCTAGAATCCATGCTGCTGAGCCCTCTGCACTTTGCATTGGGCTTGCAACTGCTAGCCGCTCTCAGGCTGGCTTTGACTCCTGGCTGTCTAATGCACCACAGAACAAAACGTTGCTCTGTCCTGCACCATATTTGTTACTATCTGCACGCCCATGTTCTTTGTTCTGACCGCTGTGTATTTTGAGCACCTTCCAAATTTGGGAGTTCATCCCTGAGCATCATATCAGACAATGTTCTTTTGTGAATTACTGAGTTTTCATGAGCTAATTCTTTGGAAGTAGGTCACCACTGTTTCTTCTGACTTGATCTCTGGAAGCTCTATTGAATCACATGACCCAGCTTATATTTGAAATACTGGTGATAGAATCCCCAGCATCATAGTAACAAGACAACTATTGCAGCATGACAACCTGACAGATAGGTGGGAGTCTACTGTATTCAAACATACCTTTCCTGAGAGGGAGCAGTTTGCACTCAACTGCTAACATAAAACTTGAGGGTGAAGCTACGCAGCCATGCCACGTAAGGTAAGTCTGAGGATCTGCTTCCAGGAGAGCCTCTGGAGCAGTTCTACTCTGCAATATGTGTGGGTGCCGTGAGCATGTGGTAACCCAATGGTCGCCAACACCAACAGCATTCTGAATTTAGAATCAGCCAGTCATCAAGAGGACCTGCTTTCAAAACTGCTCTTTTGAGTGGCTACTGAATCTTGCACTGAATTTAATTTCTTTTCACTTACTGCTTACTCACTTGTCTATAGACTAGTGTCAGAATTCTTAAGAATATGGTGAGAGCAATAGCCTGACTAACTTTCCAGTGAATCTTTGTAATATATAGCGTAACCCATTAATGATCCCAAGCCAAAGGAGAATATGTTCAGGGAGTATGGCCCATATACAATCCCAAACAGTCTGCTCATTACCCTGTGAGTTCTCTTGGCAGACATTCATAAAACTGTTGTTTCCATCAAGACCTAGCTCCTGCTGCCCCCACGTTTCTGGGGGACCACAGCTGACACTAGGCATGCAACCTCAATTCTGTTGCTCTATCAAGTGATGTAGCCAAGAAAAACTGCTTAAGGAAAATTGGTTTATGTTGGTTGCGTGACTAATGGACTTTTGAGGCTGATAATTTATGTTCTATACCTAAGACTGTGTAATGAATACAGAGCTTGTTCCTCTGGGTCGCTACATACCACATGAGCAGCAGAGGTCTTGGAGTCTGGCCAGATTAGGAGACAAAGCTGCCATCTTCTGAATCTCCACTTCTTTTTGCACAGGCCGGTATAAGGAAGGCAGAGAAGGGGTGGTGAGAGGAATGAGATATTTCCCTTCTTTTCCCCCTACTACTTGGTTGCCATCCAATTAACCTTCCAAACAAAGCAGGAAGGGGGCCAAAAGAATGGCCTCACCTTGACATTTCGTAGAGTTCACACTGTACCATCATGGAGTGTGGTGGCTGTTGCTTCTTGTGGGCATCTTTGAGATGATGAATGGCTTTGAGAAATGCTTTGGCTGAGAAATAAGGCCCATGAACTTATTGAGACACCACTTTGACGCCGGTCTTTTGTCTCTCAAAACTATCTTCCAGGATCGCTGCTATTTTCTTTTTCTTAAAAAAAAAAATCTAGGTGCAGAGTTCATTGTATTCTTCCATGATGGAGAATTCCAATTGCTGTGGGAAGGCCTGCTCCTGGTTTCTTTTTATGCATTCGTTCTACCCCCTTTCTACTCACTACACCCTCATTTTGCCTAAGCCATGTGTTGCACATAATGCGTGCTTACTGCTTTTGTTCACATATGTTCTTACAAAATAAATATTCTTGATTTATATCATAAAAGTGAAATTCACACCTCGGGAGTAAATTCTGACTTACAGGGAGGCTGTAGGACAAGATAGATCTGCCCTCGTGCGTTTTTTGAGACTTGAACGCTTTATGGGGGTAGAAAGCTTCATCTTCTTCCTGAGGAGGAGTTGGCATGCAGTATAATTTTATGTATCAGGGATGCCCCTTAAAAAATCAGAATTTCTAAAAGCTATGTATTTATTTTTCTTTTTACAAAACAACCTTTTCACTTCAAAGTATTCTCCATTGCACTTAAAATGTTTGCCAATCTGCAATTCCACTCTTTGAAATATTTTTCAAACTCATCTGTTTGAATGGCTGACAGTACCTCCCTCATTTTTTTTCTTCATCTCTTCGATGTTCTCAAATTGTTGTCTTTTATGTCCCTCTCCATTCTAGGCTACAAAAAGAAGTCACATGGAGAGAAGTCAAATGAGTCAGGTGTGGGGGGAAAAAGAGGCATGCTGGTTTTTTGCTTTGTTTTGTTTTGCCAAAACCCGGTGCACTGGGATGGCTATGTGACAGGTGCATTGTGGTGGCAAAACCAGCCTTCTGTCGGCCACAAATCTTGCCTTTTTTGTGGCACGCTATTACACAATCTTTTCAGACCTTCTAAAAGAAAGCAAGATTAACAGTCTGACCTGGTGGAATCGACTACAAATGCACTATGGGTTGACATTTTTGTCCATTTGGAGGTTGACTGATGTGCAAAACAAGGTTTATCATCAATTGGCATTTCACCTCTTTTGAAATGAGAAAACTACTCATAAACTTGAGTTTTTCCCATCACACTGTTCTTGTAAGCTGTGTGTAGCATATTTTCTCAAGTAGGTAACAAAATTTCACAGCTGCATGCTTTTCTCTTAAGTGGGTCATCATACAAAAAATGAGGTTTGAGTGCAACTACTTCGAGGAAAAAATTCACTGTGACCAGAAAGAACCTTCTCAGGTGCATTAACTCAGAACAAGTCATTTGAGGCTGCCTAGAAAAATGCACACTCTGAAATCCCAGCCTAGCATGGTGAGTTTTTGTTTCTTGGAGGGTAGCCCCTCATACATAGAACTGGATGGTACTTTAAAAAATAAACAACTTACATTACCTAGCACTACATTTTTAAGACCTACCCCTGGTAATACATACACACTGAAACTGTTGCTTTGCACTACTGCATGATGCTTCCGGGTTTGCAGCTACCATATGCGTATTATATTTATCCATTCACCCAGTAATAGGCAAAAAAATGATCAGCACATTAGCTCTTCAACACATCTCAAACAATGCTACCAGGAATATTCTGTACATGTCCATGTGTAAGAACTGGGGGACACATGCCAAATTGACTAAGAACTACTCAATCAATCCCCAGATTTGTTTTACCTACAACAACTCCTTCAAGCAGTGGATGGCATTCTTACATTCACAGATGTCCTCCAAATACTTGATATTATCCGGCTTGCTAAATTAGCCAGTTCAATATACATAAAATACTATATTAATAGTGTTTTAATTTGCAGTTCTCAGGTTATTAATTGGTTTAAGTATCTCTTCAATATACTTAGTAGTTTTAGAGTTTCATCACCTATAAATTACTATTCATATCTTTTGGCCATTTTTCCATTCAGTTAACATTTTCTCCTTGTTCATATGCAAAATTTCTTTATGTAGTCTAGAAAGAGGAATCTCTTGTTGCTCCTGTTCTATCATATGGTGGCTGCGCTCATGGTTTCTTTGAAAATAAATCATTTATTTTAATAAGATACAGTAAGTTAACTTTTGTACTTTATGGTATTTGTGTTTGAAATTTTATCTAAGAGGTCATGGCCAAGGTTATGAGAGAACAAAAAGAAATGGGAGTCATAAGGATTGGGCAGGAAGAGATAAAATGAACTTTATCTGCAAATGATACGATCATCTACCTAGAATAACCAAAGGAATCGACACACACTATTAGGACTAATAATAGAGTTTAGCAAGATTGCTAGATTCAAGATCAACTACAAAAATCAATAGCACTTCCCTACCCCAGCTATAACCAACTGGAAAATAAAACATAAAAATGAGCAGTGGTTTTCTTCATGAACAATGTATTTCATAAACTTTTGGTACTTTATTTATTTAGGGGAATTTGTTCTCTTTAATGGTGTGAAATATTATGTATATATAGTGAAAATACTCCAGGAAAGAGAGGAAAGCAGAGAGCCAGTGAAATTGTGACTCACTAGACAAGGCAATGTAGAAGGTAATAGAATACACTAGAGATAAAGGGGCTCAAAGGGGCTCCAGTCTATACATCCAGCATTTGGTGGTAAGATACTTTAGGTGAGCAAGCCATTTCTGTCTTTCTCATCTCTGTATCCCCTGTACCTGATGTCTGCCACCAAGGGGGTCATCAATAGTTATTGACAAATGAATCATGTAGCATATTTACCAGGGTCTTCATGACCATTCATTGACAACTTTTCATTAAGTCCCAGGACAAAGCTTTCTAAAGGTAGAATTGATTCTGACATATGAGCAGGGAAACTAAGTGTAACATTTACCACATTAGGGAGTAGGATGTAAAAGCCCTTGAGGGGAAAATCTTTCTACCATAAGGATTGCTTGAGCATCCCATCCAAAGCACATTATTGTATGCATAAGGTGGAATAGATAAGTGATGAAGATGCAAAGATAAATGTAATTTTTGATTGCTACTCTTGAGCTTCCCATGGTTTTCAAGTAGAGTTATATATCTCAACAAAGAATTTCAGAACAATAGAGATGTGTGTATGATCTCACTGAAAGAATTTTTTTTTCTTTCACTGCCTGGCATAGAGATATTATTAAAATTGAGTCATCTTGAAGGATGAATGGTTCATCAACCCGAAAATGGGCATCTTGATGCTTTTGGCAAATGTAATGACATACACAAAAGAATGATCAACCTGTAAAACCAGTTACTATTGAATCTATTCTGACTCGTGGAAGACATTGCATGTCAGAATTTCCATAGGCTTGTTAATGGTTAGATTTTCAAAAGTAGATAACTAAGCCTACCTTATGGGACTTGAATGGCCAACTTTTGAATCAGAAGTTTGAGTTCATAACTCTTTGCACCACGCAGATGCAACCAGAGAACTAGAGCATGTCAAGCTGCTCACTGAGGCTAACGCACACTGGATGGAGTAAGAATGGTTGAAAGGTAGACCACCCCACCTCAGAAAAGATGTAGCTACTGACACAGCGTACGCACGTATGTATGTAGACATTGCGATTGGAGCTGCATGAGTCCCCAATAAAGTGATTTTTAAGAAAAAAAAATAAATGATAAGAACAGGGTAAAAAAAACAACAAAAAAAATAAAATAAGTGTTCTTGATGAACAGATATTAGAATTAGGCTTTCATCTTATGTAAAAAATGCCAGATAGGCCTGGATTTTATTTTGATGAATTAAATCTCCTGTGACATTATTTCTGAAAAGTCAAAAAAAATGAATATTGTTGGTCTTTAGAATTTTTTTATTTATTTTCCCTTCCTATGAATTCTTTTGGGGAGAATAAAAACATGGGTAATCATCTCTTAATATAAATTATGATAATTAATAAACATGCTGAACACTGAAAAAAAAAAGTAGACCAAGGACAACAAATGAAGGTCTAATTCCTAAAGCTATGAGGAACTACTTCTAAACAAACAACTGATGCTAGTTTTCAAAAGATCTGGGGTACATTGTGAGGAGTGACGGTTTAGCGGAGAAGAGGGACGAGAGGTTCAGTGGCGAATGGAAATGACTTAAGCAAGAGAGTCGGAGAGTTCTATTGAGATGGCAAGACCAGGGTAGACAGAAAACCCTCTCCAGGGTATTTTAGGTGTTAAAACTGAGACTTACATATTTATCCACATGCCTTCCTAAAATCATAATCTGAGTAACAAATGCATCCATCTGACCGAAAGTAACCATAAAAGGTCTTAATGAGAGTTCTTCCTCCTATCCAATCTCTCATTCAGCTAACCTCTTCTCGCAGTTTTAAGAGCAGTGCCATTATTAGTATCTTCTATATCCTTCAAGAATTTACTTATGCAAATGCAAGATCATATAAAGATATATCTTTATTTTTCTTCTTTTTACATAAATTGTCATCAAATATATACACTAATATACCCATTACTTGATGTGATCTGGTTTTTTTAATCATTTTATTGGGGGCTCATTCAACTCTTATCATGAACAATACATACATCAATTGCATACAGTCCACATTTGCCCATTTGTTGCCATCATCATTCTCGAAACAACCTCCTTCCACTTAGGCCCCTGGTATCAGCTTCCCATATTTCCCCTTCCTTCCCATTTCCCCTCCCCCATGAATCCTTAATGATTTACAAATTGTCATTATTTTGTCATGCCGTACACTGTCTGATGTGTCCATTCACCCTCTTCCCTGTTGCCTGTACCTCAGGATTTGTTTTGTTTTTATGTAATGATACATCTTGGCATTCTTTCTAGATCCATATATAAAATGCATGCTATGATTTCAGTTTCCTGGTACTATATTGTATGGATGTACCATAGTTTATTTAACTGGTTCTCGATAAATGGACATTAAGGTTGCTTACCATTTTTGCTCTTATAGGAAGATTAATAAATCATTTTGTACAGACATCATTTCACACATGTGCAAGTGTAACTGGAGGATAAATTCTCAAATGTATAATTGATGGGTCAAAGGGTATATACATATGTAATGTTGATAGATGATGCTGATTTGCCCTCCACAGGGGTTATACAAAGTCATATTTCCAACAGCAATATATGGTGTCTGCCTGGCTTCCCTGTAGTCTTACTAACAGAGTGCATTATCAAACGTTTGTCCTTTTGTCAAACAAATTGTAAAAATTGATATCTCTGGATAGCTTTCATTTGAGGAACTGTCATTAGCATGAAATTTAATAACTTTTCTTATGTTTAAACCGTATATATATATATATACCTTGGTCCCCAATTTTCACTGGGCCATTTTTTCATATTTATTTCTGGGAAGTTCATAAATATTAATCTTATTATACTGAGCTTTTGTTTATTAATCAAGCATGGTTGCATTTTAATAATCACTTTTTCTCAAGGTCTATGAGATGATCATATGATTGTTCTTCTTATCTATGGTAATAGGGTGACTTATTTTGTGAATCTTCTGATCTTTCCTTATTTTTAAATTCTGAAAAGAAAACTCACTTTGTTCTGTCACATTATTTTTTAATGCCCTAATACGTGCTGTTTGCTAATATTTCTCAGCAACTCCCTTCGAGTTCATCTCAGACACTCCACAAGAGGCCTTCTCTCCTATCCTGCAAAGGGTCACTCTGAGTCGGAATAAACCGGACGGAGTGAGTTTAGAGTTGTTTATCTCATGTTTACATCAATATGCATAAGTAAGATTAACCTATAGTTCTTTTAATTTTTATCCTTTGCCCAATCTTTACGTTTCTAGTTGCATGCTATATGTGTCTAATACCTTAATTTTTGAAAAATTCCTTCTACTTGAATATCCTGCAACAGTTAAAACGTGATTGGAACATCTTATTGCTAAATATTCGATATAATTTTCCTAGACAGACTGTTGGAGCATTTATTTCAAAAGCTTTTTGATATCTTTCTCTATATTTGTTCCAAAGGAAATTGATCTAGGCTGTTAATTGAACAACAGTGGTTCAAATTCATCAGCTGGGATGTAGGAGAAAAATGAAACAAACGATCTGCTTCAATAAAGATTTACAGACTCAGAAATCTGATGCTGTCCTCTTGGGTAGCTATGCATTTCTTATATCTTCTTGTCTTTATATTTTTCTTTGCTTAGGTTAATTAGCGACCTATCCATCTTAGCTTTTCTTCCTTATCTTATCCCACCAAAATAACTTCTGGGTTTATTCTTTAGTTCTTTGAGTTTCCACTTTTCTAACATTAATTTCTGTTTTTATCTTGATGAATTATTTTCTGTTCAATGTTGTTTTATTTCTACTTTTTTTAGTATGGTGCCCACTTCAGTTGTTTTTATTCTTTAGATTTGAATTCATGTGTCCTTTTGATACATTTCTGACTTTTTCCTGACATTCTTTTTAGTTATGTCCATGGGTCTACTTGTCTGTCAGCTTGTGCTGTGTTGGCTTGTGATTTTCTGTGATGTTAGAAGAGGTGTCACTGGCATTTCAAAGGCCAGCAAGGTCACCCAAAGTGACCAGATTGCAGTGGAGCCTCCAATCTAAGAACACACAAGGAATAAAGAATTGACTGCCCACTCTGAAGGAAGTTGCCATGAAAACCTTATGCACAACTTCGAAACACTGTCAGATATCGAAGGCTCAAAGAATGGAAGCAGAATATTGTCAGTGATAGTGCAGAGAATGGCACCCTCAGGTCCAAGGGTGCTCAAAATGTGACTGAGAAGGAATTGATTTCTAGAAGTGTAGCCTACCATGGGGATGGGTGTCCAGTAAAGCCTGTGGGAGTAGAGGCTTCAGAATCTGCATTTGTTAGTGGGGTGCAACTCTATGTAAGGAGAAACCGCTGAAAAAACTATCACGACTTGGAATGTGCAAAGTATGAATCTAGGAATACTGGAAGTTGTTAAAAATGAAAAGGAATGCAAAAAATATCCTACACTTAGTGAGATGAAATGGCCAGTTTGAATCAGAAAATCATGTGATTTACTATGCCAGGAATAGCACAATTAAGAGGAATAGTTTTGCATTCATTGTC
Source organism: Nesogale talazaci (assembly GCA_004026705.1). Classification (NCBI taxonomy): domain Eukaryota; kingdom Metazoa; phylum Chordata; class Mammalia; order Afrosoricida; family Tenrecidae; genus Nesogale; species Nesogale talazaci. Next base: position 152,212 of record PVJH01000489.1, on the reverse strand, counting down.
AAAAAGAACATTGCTAAATCAATCTTGGAGTACTATGGCGTCTGTGGGAGGATTTTATCGATCTGCCTTCAAGGAAACCCAATAAAAGCAATTCACCATAGTCAGTCCATGAAAGAACAAGTGGACAACAAAATGAGAGTGTTGCATCTCCAGATAATGTAATTAATAACACAGGTCATATTGAGTCACAGAGATTGCATACCTTGAGGATAAATCATTCGTTTTCTTTGCAAATTTCCATGAAACATTTATAAAAGAATTAGCCAAAAGCAAGGCTTGAAGAATGGATGGAATACAAATTAAAATGTTTCAGAAAGTTTATGGAGCATTGGAAGCACTCACTTGTCTGTGCCAGGAAATTTGGGAGACAGCTACTTGGCCAACTGACTGGAAGGGATCCATATTTGTGCCCATTCCAAAGAAAGGGGACCCAGTAGAATGTTCAAAGTACAGAATAATATCATTGACATTGTAAGCAAGTACCATTTTGCTGAAGGTCATCCATCAAAGCTACTTTGACAGGGAACTGTCAGAAGTTCAGGCTGGATTCAGAAGAGGACATGGAACAAGGGATATTATTGCTGATAAATGGATTATGACTGAAAGCAGAGAATATCAGAAAGATGTTGACTTATTGGTTTGTTTTTAATGTTCACATGAAAATTATTAATTTTGCTTTTGTTGCTTTACTTCTATTTTTATTGTGGTCAGGAAGTGTTATCTAAACTGCTTCTCTTTGTGGGGAACATTTTCTATATTGCTTCTGGTTGTTTTTGTGTGCAATCTAGAGTGGGATCAATTCTTTTATAAATATTTCCTGGAAATTTGCAAAAAAAGTGAATGATTTATTCTCAAAGTATGCAGTCTGTATTACTCAATATGATATGTCATATTATCCATACATCAATTGTATCAGGCATATTTGTACATATATTTCCATCATTATTTTATAAACATTTACTTTCTATTTGAGTCCTTGGGACTGTCACTTTTTAAAAAAATAATTTTATTCAGGGCTTATACAACTCTTATCACAAGTCATCCAGCTATCAACCCATTGTGTCAAGCACATTTGCACATTTGTTGCCATCATCATTTTCAAAACATTTGCTTTCTACTTGAGCCCTTGGTATGAGCCCATTTTCCCCTTCCTTTCTGCTACACTCCCTCATGAACTCTTGATAATTTATAGATTATTGTTATTTTGCCATGTCTTAAACTGTATGACATTTCCATTCACCTACTTTCCTCCAGGAAGGGGTTTTTATGTACATCCTTGTAATCAGTTCCCTCTTTCTACCTCACCTTCCCTCCACTCTCCTGGTATTGCCACTTTCACCACTAGTCCTGGGGGTTCACCTGTCCTGGATTCCTTGTGCTTCCAGCTCCTGTCTCTACCAGTGTACATCCTCTGGTCTAGCCAGATTTATAATGTAGAATTGGGATCATGATAGTTGGGGGGTGGGGAGGGGGAGGGAAGCATTTAAGAACTAGAGAAAAAGTTGTATGTTTCATAATTGCTACACTGCACTCTGACTGGCTCCTCTCCTCCCCATAACCCTTCTGTAAGGGGATGTCCAGTAGTCTACAGATAGGCTTTGGGTCTCCACTCCTCACTCCCCCTCATTCACAATGATATGATTTTTTGTTCTTTGATGCCTGATACCTGATCCCATCGGTACCTCATGATAACACAGGCTGGTGTGCTTCTTCCATATGGGCTTTGGTGCTTCTCAGCTAGATATCCACTTGTTTATCTTCAAGCCTATAAGACCCCTGATCTTTTGACAGCCAGGCACCATCAGCTTTCTTCCACACATTTGCTTATGTACCAGCTTTATCTTTGGTGATCGTGTCATGAAGGTGAGCATCATAGAATGCCAGTTTAATAGAACAAAGTGTTCTTGCATTGAGGAATACTTGAGTGGAGGCCCGATGTCCATCTGCTACCTTAACACTAGACTTATAAATATATGCACATAGATCTATTTCCCCATTATCCTATATAAATATATTTACATATGTACATATTTATATTTAGACCACAATAAATGCCCTTTGCCTATTTATTTCCTCTATTTCCTTTTACTTTCCTCTAGTCCCACTATTATGTTTAGCCTTCATTTGATTTTCAATAATTCCTCTTGGTTACATTGCCCTTGATCAAGCCCTACCAGGCCTCTTATACCCTCCTCACCACCGAGTTTGTATCACTTGTTTTCCCTTGTCCCTGGATTTATTAAAACCACTTCCTTTCCCCAACATCTTCCTCTCCTATGTCCCTCAAAAACCATCAATCCATTGTTTTCTCCTCCAGATTGTTTATCCTGCCTATCTTATCTAGATAGACCTGCAAAAATAATGATATGCACAAAAAAGCAGACCAAAACAAAGCAACAAAGAAAACAACAACAACAAGCCAATGACAAAAAAAAGAAGAGAGAAAAACCTATAAATATTTCAAGGTCTGTTTGTTGACCTTTAGGAGTATTTTCTGGTCGAGTCTGAGGGAGTGTCATGATCTTACCACAAAGTCTATTTTTGGTATTCCCTTGGAACTTCCTTGCTCTGCTCGCCCTGTTGTTCTGTTGCACACCCTTAGTGTTTTGCTGTGGTGTGGTGGGGTTAGATCCGGTGCAATTCCCACACTGTGTCTCCAGTGTTGTCCCTAGTAGGGCCATGGGTCAGTGTGGGATGTAGTGTCTTGTAGTGGGACCAGCCTTATGGTCCTCTCAGTGCATTGGCTGCTCTGAGCTGGGAGATTCTCTTCAAGGCTTGGAGGGTCAGGATGTGCCTCACTCTCTCTTCCTCCCCCATCATTTGCTCCTGTGTGCTCTGATCAGACATGTCCCTCTTCCTGAGCTATAGCTTCAGTACTGTTCTCTGAAGTAAATTCTTCTGGGGGGAAGGGCAGCTTCCCACATAATTGGAATTGGAGCCAGCCCCTCAGACCTTTCACTGATTGCCTGCTTCAAGCCGGTATGCAACACTCTTATTTTGTTGTCCACTTGTCCTGTCATGGGCTGACTACGATGAATTGTCTTCTGCTAATAGTGATGTTGTTATTTCTTCTTGAGTCTCTTGTTATTCTGTTTTCTTTATTGTTGCTGCTGTATAATGTGATCTGTGATCATGATTGTGAACTTCTGACTTTAATTTTATAAAGTAACCATCTATGTGCAATTTCATTCTGACTTCAGGACCCCCGGAATATCATGGTAGATGAGTTGTAATTTTTTTTAGTGTTCTCTTTTATGGGATCTATTTCTTTGCTTTGCCCATACTTCTCACAATTAAGTAGGTTTGTATTTGCTCATTATAAATTTTCTGTGACATCTTTATATCTGATTTCTGTAGGCATCATGTAAGAAAACACTCTCTTTTCAGAGAGTGGACTAGCCCCATCAATTATGAGTTCTTCCATGGCAGGCGATGACATAGAGTAGCGGTGAGATTTTCCACATTGAACTGCCACTCCGTCTGATTTGAGTCTGATAATATGAACACAGTCCTCCGTCCTATGTCCACTGTGACTATATAACATCCTGCATCCATGTGAATGATGGCCGTCCACAGAGTTGTACTAAAAGCACACCAATACCAGAGATGTAGGGTTTTGGACTGCATTTTTGTACTTTGTCTGTTTATAAAAAGTATTGACTACTTTGAGCTAGACCTAACAGAAAATGGTAAATGTTAAAAAAGAGACCTGTCCAATTAAGATGGCATTTGTCTTTGAAGTACAGCATCCCTTGGATGTTCCCTGGGATACTAGGAGGAATGGATGGAAATGGGCGTTATTGGAAAGGCAATGATACATTGATTTTCAGGAGCTGTGCTCATTCAGTGTGTATTTGTGTATGCTTGAAAGAAATTGGTCACAGAGTAGAATGTAAATATATATATATGTGTATATATATATATATATATATTAGAGTAGAGCCCCCAAGATGTGTGAGAAAAGTTATAATAGCTCATTTTTGTGCTCTGCCTTTTACTTATACCTTTTGATATGTTCCTTTCTAAGTAAAAGAGTATACTGCTATCTTAGTGTCTAATATGTACCCTGCTTTAGGAAAAGTGAGCTGTAGTAGGTGATATATGACTGAACATGTTAGGACGGAAACACGCTGAGAACAGGATCAGTTGCTGTCAAGTCAGCAAAGGCTCACGGCAGTCTTTTGAGTCACAAAGTGCTTGCTGCTTCTATGTTATTGGGACAACCTGGTTCATTTTTTAAAAATTACAAACAAAATAATTATTCTACAGAAAAGTTTAATATTCAGAGAGACATGAAAATTAAGATGGAAGTTCCTTCTTTTTTTTGAAGTTTCTTCTTAATCCGTAATAATTTCTTATGATTTCAAAACCAAATATTAATCCTCATTCCCTTTCCTGGCCAAAAACTATTACAAAATATGTAATGTCTTATGCATATCTGTGATGATCTCTATAGTTTTAGATTTCACATGTAGGTTTATAATTGATCTTGAGTTTACTTTTGCATAAGATGTGAGATAGGGGTTTAGTCGCTTTCTCCTGCAAATTATGTGGCCTAAATAGACTATCAAATATAGATGAAAAGACACAAACAGCAGAAGGCAAATAAGATCACTGGGAGCTCCTAAAATTACACTTAAGCACATCAACAGATTTTACCAAAAGGCTAAAAAGACAACCAGAGATGAGGGGGAAATGTTTTGGCCATGACATAGTAGAAAAGGGTCTGATCACTCTATTAGAAAACTTTAGCATTTCCACAATAAAAAGATGAATAAACTTGTTTTAAAATGTACAGAGGACACAGGAAAGCAAGAAAGGGGCCAGAGCTTCACCTGGGACACCAAGCCTTAAAAGCATTGTACCTGCAGGAAGCAGCAAACTAACAGAAGGGGCAGCAGGTCTGGCCCCAGTCTCAGCTATGATAACCCCCACCCCAGCAGGATGCACTACAGAGGAAAACACTGAAGCTACAGCCCTGGAAGAGTGGTGGGTCTGCCAGACCACATAAGGAGAAAACTAAAAAGGAAAGAGAGCGAGATGAGAGTGAAGGGGAGAGCAAGAGCAAGAGCAAGATCGAGAACCTCATCCTAGCTCACTAAGCCTTGAAGAGGACATTCCTGCTTTGAGCAGCCAAGGCAGAGAGAGGACCGAGGGGCTGGCCCCACCTCGAGGCCCCACCTCGAGGACGCCCTCACCTTGATCCACAGTGCTAAGGTGGACAGCACTGGAGACACAGTGAGGGTATTGTGGCGAGTCTTCTCCCTCCTCTCTCCCTCACCAGAAGGGAGTGCAACAGAGCAGCAAGGGGAGCGAGGCAAGGAAGTGCCTGAGGCATCCCAAAAATAGACTTCAGAATTGGTAGGCAGGATATGACACTTCATCAGATCTGATCGGAAAACAATCTGAAGAGGCAGCAGGCAGAGCTGGACCTCTTTATAGGCTTTTCCTTTGTCTTATTTTTTCTCATGCCTATGCATATAAGACAGGCAGGAAAACCAATCCCAAGGAGAAAACAATGGAGCCAATGGCTCTAGGGGTAGATGGGAGAAGAGGGATTGGGAGAAAGGGAGTGGAAAGTCAACAAACCAGGAGAAGAAAACAATAAGAGATCTAAAACCAATGGTAAGGAGGGTATGGAATGTCTGGTGGGGGTTGATCAAGTTCAATGTAGCTGAGATAAAGTACTTATTGTCTAATGAAGTTCAAGTATAATAGTGGGACAGGGGGAAAGTAAAAAGAAATAGAGGAAAGAAGTAGGAGGCAAAAAACATTTATAGAGGTACACATACAGGCGTGCACATGTAAATATATTAAAAGGGTCATAGAACTATAGACAAATATTTAAATGTTAAGTATTAAGATAGCAGACAGACATTGGATCTCAAATACCCCTCATTGCAAGAACACTTTGTTCTATTAACCTGGTGTTCTGTTATGCTCACCTTCCCAATAGGATCACTGAAGTCAAAGTGGGGGCATAAGCAAATGTGGCGAAGAAAGCTGACAGTGCCCATCTGGAATCTTAAGACTTGAAGCTAAACAAGTGGCCATTTAGCAGAGAATCAACAAGCCCACCTGGAAGAGACACACCAGTCTGTGTGACCATGAGGTGCCAATGAGATCTGATATCAAGCATCAGAAGACCCAAACCAGAAAAATATCTTGATGCAAAAGATGGGGGTCGAAGAGGAGACCCAAATCCCATCTATAGATAATTGGACATCCCCTCAGAGAAGGGACACAAGGAAGGAATGAGTCAGCCAGGTACAGCATAACATGGATGGAATACACAATATTACTCTAGTTCTTTACTGCTTCTTGCCCACCACTACCATGACCACAGTTCTACCTTACAAATCAGGCTAGACCAGAGCATGTACACTGGTACTAAGAGGAGCTCTCAACACATGGACAAACAAACCCTTCAGGAAAAGTAATGAGAGTAGTGATACCATCAGGGTGGGGGGAAGGGAGGAGGAAAAGGGGAAGAAATAGGGAAATGTGCAATGATTGACATATAACTCACCCCCAGAATGACAAATAGCAGAAACGTGAGTTAAGGGAGACAGTGGATAATGTAAGGTATGAAAACAATAATAATCTATAATTTACCAGGGACCTTATAAAGGTGGGAGGGTAGGGGAGGGAGGGACAGAAGAGGGGATGATACCAAAGACTCAAGCAGAAAGAAAACGTTTTGAAAATTATGAAACATATGTACAAATGAGTCTGATATGACTGATGTATGGATTGTTATTAGAGCTGTAAGCATCCCTGGTAAGATGATTTATCAATTTTTTAAAAAGTACAGAAGACATGAGCAACATGAGCAGATAATTTACCAAAGAAGATATTCAGGCAGCCAAGAAGCACATGAAAAAAATGTTTAAGACGATTATCCATTAAGCCAAACCCGCAGCTGCTCAGTTAATTCCAACTCATAGTGATTCTGTGAGAAAGAGCAGAACAGCTCCACAGAGCTCCGGAGAGCATCACAGTTTTAGGAGCAGGCAGACTCGACTTTTCCCCACAAAGTAGCTGCTGGCTTGACATGAAACTTAGTACCTTGACTTTCGCAGCCCAATGCTGAGATTTCCCCTCCCCCAGAATTGATAGTGAAATTAAACAGACATAGAATAGAACAAATGCTGGGAAAACTGGAATCTGCATACACTACTGACAGAACTGTGCAATGGTGCAACCCTTTGGAAAATAATATGGCACTCTCTTGGAGTTAGAAATAGAAGTAACATGTGATCCAGCAATCCCTCTACATACCTTAGAAAAATAAAAGCTTGACAGAAATAGATATATGTACACCTACACCCATCATGCCATGATTCATAACAGCAAAAGAAAGCAAATACCCAACACTGGAAGAGTGAACACAGGGTGCTCCAGACAAGGACAAGGGCGGACTGTGCAATGTGAAAGGAAATGACGACTCTGTGGCGTCCCTTACAACAGGGATGGGTCCAGGGGACTTTATGCTGAGTGACATCAATCCATGGAAAAGGATAACTACTCTATGGGGCCACTATTGTAGAAAATCAAGAAAGATGTTTCACACAAAACGAGTATTCTTTGATGATTTCCAGGGATAAGTGGGGAAGGAGTCTTTGGTTTGAGTGGGTGGAGGTTGTTGTTGTTGGGTGTCATGGAGGGTTCCGAGCCATAGCAACCCTATGTGTGTATCTACTGGTAACTGATCAGATGGGAGCAGATCTGTATATTTCCCAAGGCCATTTATATGGAGCAAGTCAATAGTCACCGTTGACACATGATGACTGGCCACTGATGGTGTCTGGTCAGTGCAGTTCGGAAGAGAGAAGAGTGCCAACAGGAAAATGCGCTTTACGTGGCACCGCCTGCTGACTTAGCTGCTTGCCTTCCAGAATCCCACCTCTGCCTTTCATTTCTCCCATCCCCTGGATCTGTCCAATCATTCAGAACATCACCAACCAGGAGGAGGTAGGTGCTTTCTTGTTGTGTAGGGGAAAGATGCTCAATTCTCTCTTTCAAAGAAAAACTTTTTGTCTCCTTTGCAAATTGCAAGAGGCTACTACCAAAATAAACATGAAGAGCGCACTGGCATTTTCAGGCACCGGATGTTGTAACTACTATATAGATCTCTCTCTCTTTTCATTTGGTGTCAGGAATGCTAAGAGACCCATTGTCAAGTGAGAATTAATATCTCCCCTCGCTCCTTCTCTTTGGCTGCTTTGGACAGGTAAATAACAACCAATAGCTACAGTTACATTTCAGGGTTATTACCTATAGACTTTTTATATATTCAGGTGTAAACTTCCTTCCCATCTTCATTTATTACATCCATAAGAAAGAAATGAATTCTCTGCATGGATATTGCAACTGCATCTGCTTGTATTAATGAAAATGCCATAGTTATAAGCAAGAGTAGCTGGAATGAAGATTCTTGAGCTGATGTTAAATAGGGTCAGTTAATCCACATTTTCCACTTCCTTCAGAAGTCTAAAACCACCAGGTAGGGTTAGAGATGTATCTGCCAAAATACTCATGATAAGAATAACAGAAATTCCATTTCAACCTGGCATTGTGACTTCGTAGACACATGTAAATGAAAAGTCAGGGTCCTTTCTTCTTGGGTGAAGGTTGATCCAGTGATTGAATGGTGTCATCTCAGCAGTGGCTTCTGGTTTGTAAATTGCCATGTAACAATTTTCCAAGATATGTAGTGACCTACAACAACAACAACAACAACAATCAATATATTTAGTAATTCAGGGGTACTGTGAGCCAGGACTTCAGCAGCAGCTTCTCTGGCTGGTCTCCCCTGCTCACCAAGCTGCAGTGAAGGTGTCCATTGGTACTCTCCTTTCCTAAGGGAAAGCTTGGCCGGACCTGGTCTGATGCTTCCAAAGTGGCTCACACATGGGGTTGGTGGTTTGGGGCTGATCTTCGGTGGGGGGACCTCAGTTTTCTTTCCCCACTCAGGTTTCCTCACAACATGGTGGCTTGCTTCCTCCAGAACAAAGTGAGGAAGAGCCATATATATCTACAGAACAAAGTGAGGAAGAGGCATTATATATACATATATATACACACATGTATATGTATATATATAGGTATATATAATGACAGCCTTGGAAACACATAGCATGGCTTTCAGAACATTCCATCCATGAAAAACTGGTCTAGCCCATTCCAATAAAAGGGAATTTGACCCTACCCTTTGAAAGAGATAGTTCACAAAGTGAGGGGACCAAGTGCTTGGCTTCCGTCTCAGTAGCTCTAGCAAGTGAATCATGACTGCTAGCATTTCTCAGGTCTCAGCGTTGCTGCTTCCTATTAGAAGAGGGTGTTCTCAGAGCTTCACTGAGCTCGGATCAGGTGAGGGCAAGGCTTGCTTTTGAAACCCTCAAAAGAATTCTTCTGGCCAGGGAGGTGAGATCATTCTGATGCCCTTAAGTCATAGCCACGTGGCTCACAATCAGCTGTGGAAAAGCATTAACTTATCTTGAAGCGTGTGTGCTCCATTTGCAAAGGAAAGAAGCACAAATACAGCTCTGGTTCTAATCCAAAAGTAGTGGGTGTGGAACAGCGCAGCCCAAATGACATATGTGCGTCAGCATTTGTGCACGTGCTATTGTGGTGGGAACTGGTTGGGAATGGGGACCAGTTATCCTTAATTGAAGAAAATGTCATCCATGAGGTCTGTGTAGTCTGCTCAATATTGTACTGTATGCAGTTTCAATTAGCTGTGTTAGAAAGAACAAAGAAGGTCTTCACAAAACTGGTTTATGAGCAGGCATTGAGCAAGCCTCTCCCTCACCTGATCCAATGATGGAGAGCAGGCAGAGACCTTTCTTGCTGACTGACTCATTTACATTTTAGGAAATTGCCTGGCCTCACAGGACTGCTTGGTTCTCAAAGCTTAGCCTGGTAGTTAGGAATATGCACTGAGCAGCAAGAGGGAGGTGTGATTGGTAAGTTGTAAAATCTCCCTTGAAAACTGGTAGCCCAAACAATGAGGCATTTAATCAAAGCTCTTTCTTATATGCAGTCCCTTCTTTAACAGGCTTCTTCTCTTATGGATCAAAACAGAATTTGTCTGATTTGCTTGCTTTGGCCATTTTATCAGGAAGAATGAATTACAGAAGGGAGACATCACGTTTGGTGAAATACAGGGCCAACAAGCATAAGGGAGACCCTCAGTGGGATGGATTGACACAAGGGTGACAACATAGACTTGAACTTGTCAACAATGATGAGGATAATAGGGACAGGGAAAGATTTCATTCTATTATCCATAAGGTCACCATGAATCAAAGTCAACTTGATGCCTTGCTATCTATCTCTAGTGCTAGCCCTCGCTGGGGCCTCCTGGAAAGGTAAGGAGATACAGAGGAGAGCAGTTCTGAACCTCAGTGCCCAAGTTCACATGTTGCCCCCCCACAAAGAAAAGCTGCAATTTGTCTTCCTATCTCTTCACAACATTTCCTATGTAAGCCCTCATTTTGTTTGGTTAAGAAAAGTCATCTTAGTCCAGTGGAATCTTCCATGTGTCCCTAGAGCAGGGATGCCACATGTGGCCCCCAAGGTAATTTTTTGTGGCCCCCGATGCTCTGAAATAAAATGAAAATAGAAAAAGTTGTTATGGAGAAAATAGTGCTTAGGGGAAATTGAGGCAATAGCATACACACAATTCCCTCATTAACCCTTTAACTACTGAAGACGAGTATACATGTGGCCCAGTCCTTTCCTGGGGCCTGTACAAACATGCTGACTCAGATCTGGCGACATTTGGAAGAAATATACCTGCCACTCTCAGTGTCACTTAATTTCAACAGATACCAATAGTGAAAAGGTTAAAAAAGCTCTCTGGGTTGTGCTGTTATGAGTCATACCTAGCAGCAAAGCAAGTTAACGTTTTTAGAGGGAAGACATTACAATGGTGCATCCTGTTTGTCAGCTGTCCAACATTTTGTGTTTTCATTAGTTACTTCGCTGTATTTTCTGGTCACAACATAAGACGTAAGTGAAAACTAGAAGGGGGAAAATGCTGGCAAGTTTCAGGTAAAAAAGAATAATTTTATTTCATAAATACTCTAAATAAAATAAATGTTTAAATAAAAGAAAGTATATAGTGTTTTAATTATCCTACCCATATTCCTGAATCCTCACTTAAAAATATAAATTTAATAAAATTTGCAAATGTGCTGTGGCCTAGGTGAATCTTGCCTATTGCACCAAATGGCTCATGTTTTTATTGAGTTTGACACCCCTGCCCTAGTACATCAGGTAGGGAGATGTTGGGGACAGAAGTGGTGAGGGTATCCAGTTGTTAGCTCCCTCTCCCACCCTGAGCCATTTCTGGGCTGTGGCTCATCTCTGTTCTGGGTGCCTGGGATATGCAGATCATCTTGCTGATGCTCAATTCTAGGGATTGCAAGGGCCTGGTCCTTCCTGGGGACCTATCCAACCTTAGGCTCTCCCTGCCCACCCCCTCCTCCCATCATCAATTTGATTCCTGGGGAAGAAAGTCTTTCAGTGAATCCTTTTGCATTCTTTGTGACCTATTGCTCATATCTGAGATCCGTTCTTTTTCTCTTCTGGTCTCCATTTTGCTTTTGAGACGAGAATTTTCTTAAGAGAATTATTTTTCCCTGTTTTTTATTAGCTAATCCTTCTCTCTGAGGCGCTATGACTTAAATATGGGGTGGAGAAGGTTGTGGGGTAATCAGAACTAGACATGCAGAAACCATTATGTTAAAAATGACAGTCACTAACAAATATGACTACCCCTCTCACCGTGGGTGGGAAGTGCCATCAAGCCGGCTGTGGGGAGCCCAGGGACACGGGGCCAGTAGGGCTCACACTCCTTGGAAAAGGGACATAACTGTGTCTGGAAAGGTGAGCAGGAACGTTTGGAGGAAGTTTGGCAAGAGGAAGATGAGTGGGCATGTGGGTTTGTGTGTGTGTGTGTGTGTGTGTGTGTGTGTGTGTGTGTAGGGCAAGGAGAGGGTTGAGTGCTGCTGTATTAGGATGCATAGTAGAAAGTAGTATGAGAGCGAACACTCCAAATGTACTTACTTTGCTTTTAGCCAAAGGCCTACTGGAGAAGCAGCTTTTTGTCAGACAAGGAGCCATCATTCAGACAGTCAATCCCAGCATGAAGAGAGACAGTGGGCAGTGATCCAGTATGCTCAATTAAAAGAAGCTGCCAATCACTTCAGGCCACAGCCTCTATCCAACCACCCCTTCCATGTGCAGAGCAGGGGCTGCCACAGCTCTGAGGACTGTTCTGAACTCTAGTATCAACACCTTATGTCCATCCCTCCACCGCCAACTACAACCCTTTTATCATGAGCCTTCAAGACCTGCCTGTTGGTGTGTGCTCATCACCTCCAGAACAGGCTTTCTGACTGATGGGGGTAGGTAGTTGCTGTCAAACCAGCTCTGACTCATAGTTACTCAAGTACAACAGAAGGAAACCTGCACCATCTTCATTACTTTGGGCATGCACCAGCCCATTGTGGCAGCCAGTGTGAATTTGGAGGGTCTCCCAACCCTGGAGGCTTATGTGGCAGCACTGTATCAGACACTATTCTATTGTGATACACAGGTTTTCACTGGATGAGTTTTGCAAATAGATCCATATGCCTTCCAACCCAGTTTTCAGTTGGAAGATTCACTTAAACCTGTCCACCATGAGTGACTCTGATAGTAGTGGAAATACCAGTAGCCTAGCTTGCAGCCACATAGTCTTACCCAGGCCAGCACAGAGCAACAGACCTCCTACCGGATTGATGGACGTGGTGAGGAGGCAAGGAAGGCTTCTACTGACTGGTAATCAGTCTGACCGCCAGTGTCTGCTGATTTGTTGTGAAGGTCCCTATTCTCCTTGCATCTGGACCCAAAACAAAAAGGACCACATTATGTTTTTGTTTATCACTGTGCATTGCATTGGGTAAATCTGCTGTGCAAAACTCCTTTGAAGTGTTGAAAGTGTTACTTGGAGGACAAAGGCGTGCCCGATCCAAGTCATGATATTTTCAATCACCTCATACGTGTGTGAGAGTTGGACATTGAATAAAGAAGACCAGAAAACAATCGGTGCCTATGGACTATGGTGTCAGAGAAGACTCTTGAATGTGATACGGACTGCTAAAAGGACAAAACAAAACTGTCTTGGTGAGACTTTGTCTAAAATACTTTGGACATGTTATCAGGAGAGGCCAGTTCCTGGAAAGGACATCATGCTTGGTAAAGCAGAAGCACAAAGAACTCACTGCTCTTGAGTCAATTCTGACTAAGAGCGATCCTTCAGGGGTAGAAGTGCCCCGGGGAGTTCAGGGATGATAACTTTTGGGGTAGAAAACCTCCTCTTTCTTCTTCAGAGGGGCTGGTGGTTTTGAATCACTGACCTTGTGGCTGGCAGCTCAACACTTGCCCACTCCACTCCCGAGGACCCGGTCAAATGGAGGGGCGGCGGAAAAGAGGATGGCTCCTAACCAGGTGGGTTAACACAGTGGCTGCATCAAGGGGCTCCCACATAACCGCACCTGTGCAGGTGACACTGGCGTGGGACTGGGCAGCACTTCACTTGGATGTACGTTGGGTCCCTGTGAGTCAGAACCGACCTGACAGCACCTCACACTCCAAAGGGTATCTGTCTTTTCTCGACAGAGGATGAGCACAGATGAAATAGTCCCTGGTTTTAAACCAGGCCGACCATAAAACGACCACCAATGCTAGGTCTACAAAGCAGATGGAGGCCAACGTAGCTGGTCTAGTGATCTGAGGAGGGTATTGGGGAAGAGATGGCTCATCAAGACCTCACCTGTCAGATACACACAAACAGGGGGAACCCCCTCCTCTGAGATGATGTCAAGAAACTGCCTGAGATGAACCCATAGAAAGCTGGGTGGAATCCAATGGGATCATGAACATTTCTAATGAAAACTGGACTTCCTCATCTTTTCTTCCAAGGAGAGTTCCTGATTAGTAGTTTTGAGCTCGGTGGAACTAGCTATATATCACTTTAAATGTTTATTTTATGTCCAGCTTATTCTAACATTTTTATTCATCTTAATGAGAAGTAATTGGGCTTACTAGTGCAGTGTTTCATTTTAAAAAAGGGTGGAGGAGGATATTAATAAGGAATGTTAGCATGCTAAAATCCATAACGACTGTCCGGGCTTTTACTCTGGTGAAAACTATCTCTGAAGTCACGATTTCAGATTGAAAGGAGACTCGGTGCCTCTGAATCGCATCCTTCCTGGAGCTGGCAGTGCCTTTATTGTATGTCATTAGGTCTTCTGGGAATGTTGACATTAAAACATCTCCTTGGTTCTCACTTAAGCCAATTTTATAGGGCAGGGAAAGAAAAGACAACATTTTGCAGTGAAAGCACCTTCTCCCATCTGGCAAAATGGCTTTCTGGACTCTATTGTGGCTCATTGTCTAAAAATAGGATGAAGACAAATTGTTATCATTTGCGAAAGCCCATGACAATAATGATAAATGAACAAATTTTTTTGCCCTCTGAAGTCATTGCTTAAGGCTTTCTCTGGGATCAACAATGTTAAACTGGTAAACTTGCCTCATCTGCATCCGCAGAAGGTTTACAAATGGCTTTGTAAACAATTTTCGCCAGAGCGTTAATCTCCCCTACAGAACTAGGGCTGCAAGATATATGATTGATTTGCAATTTAAAATGACACTGAAACCTCTGAAACAGATATGAAAGAAACTTTCAGTGAATAATGTTTTAGTTGACAAGAAAAGATAAGGCACATCTTTCATCTGATAGTGGGCTGTTTTTGATAAATATTGTTCATAATGGAAGATTTTGAAATCATTAATGTGTGGATAGAACATTACTACTTTTTGACTGGGACTTCAGAAACCCGTTTCTTTGGACAGTTTTATCACATGGGGGAACAGCTTGGGGAGATGCTTCAAAAGTGCCCCCTACACACCTCTGATTTGACCTGAGTCCAAATTGGCACATGCTAAGTGTGACCCCCACTCTCTGTTTTGCCAGCAGCTCTGGCCCCATCTCAGGTGGGACCATGATAATGTGGCTTCTGACTCCTCTTGTGGTGACATAGGCAGTCAGATGTAAAGGGGAGTGAGTGCCACTAACCTGAGTACTTTGTCCCACTTGTTCTTCCCTCTTTTTATTCTGGTGACACTGTGATTGCTACAGTGGACATGTACTTCCACTGTCGAGCCCATGGTGCTGGAGCCAGTCCCGGACCTTGGGGTGCATGATTCCAATGTCCCCTGTGGAGCTGCACTGACTGGCACAGCTGAGTCACAAAAGGGAAGTGGGAGGGTCTGTCTGTCCTATCAGGCCACCAGACCTCTTCCAGTTCCTAACATTTTCCCCCAGACCCCCTTTCTCTCCTATGATCCATTACTTTCTCCCTTTTCTGTCTCTTCCCACTTATCAAAATGGCAGGACTGGAATGTCAGACACCCTCCTCTAAATTTACAGGAGGAAAGAGAATCACAGTCAGCATTAACACTATAAGGTTGGTACTTATGAAGCAGGGGTCACCTCTCTCCAGTCATTCAAGCTTCCCTTCCATGATGTACTTCATTTCTCTTACAAGTTTAATAATTTGCTGCATTAAGAACACAGAACTCAATGGATGATCCTGAAGATTAGGGGGGTTATTAGGGAAGAAATAAACTGTAATTCAAATTAGGAATGGCTCAGGGTACAGTCCTGGGGTCAGGACAGCCTCTTCTTAGGCTTACCTTCAAGGCAGCTCACATCTGGTCCTCTTAATCTCAACTCTTTCCCTTCTTTTCAGCTTCTGGCTTGCTTAGGCAAGTGTTAGAAAACTCTTTAGTCCCACTGCAAAGTGCCAGAAGCACCCTACTTCACCAGCAAGTCTGTTGCCATCTAACTCCAGGGCCTAGGAAGCACACTGCCCTATCTCTTGCTAGTCTTCTGCTTCTGATGCCTCTGCTGCTAGTGGTTCTCTGCTGCAACTGCTTCTTGCTAGTTTACACTATCCTTCATGTTCCAGTTTGCTGGAGCCACTTACTCTGTCTCTTGGGTGAAGGAGGTTCTCAGCATAGGCATACCAGGTCTAACGTTCTACTCCTAGCTCTTCCTTCTTGGAGAGAGTGAGCTCTCCCCATCTGCCTTCAGAAGCGTTCATTTTAAGCCTAGCAGGATGGTAAAACTTACCTTTCCTATACCATGTTTACATAGTCCCACCCAATCATTGTGTGAGAGTCACAAAGACTATGGCTAGAAGGTAACCAGTTCTCAGCACCACAGCACTCACATGACCCTGTTGTCACTAGCTGCCCTTGCATTAATCCTCAGCCCATGGTGAGCCCACACACAATGGAGTGGTTGGATGCTCGGTCTTGTGCCATCCCTGTGATTAGTTGCAGGCCATGCCCCCATGATCCATTGGGTCTGATTAGTTTATTTGAGGTTGTAGTTCATGGAAGCTCCACTGAAATTGGTTCAGCATCATAGTAACGCACAAGCCTCTACTGACAGATGGATGGTGTCAGCATATGAAGTGTGCTGGCAGAGAACCTAACCAGGGCCTCCCATATGAAAGCTGAGAATTCTGTCACTGAATTCTCATTGTCCCCCAGTGCTTCCATGACAATTCTACTCTAACACAATCAATATCCTCCCTCAGCATTTCCTTAAGGATTCTGATTTGTAGAACATTGGCATACTCCATGGTTTCGAGTGTGAGGAGGACCTGAAGCACACTGCAGGACAACATGGCAATGCTGATCATTCACACCTTCCTGTGCTGACACAGGCCTGTCCTGACTCACTCCACGCTATGCCTGCCCACCCCACCCCAAGACTAGTCTATATCAGCTCAGGCTGCACTGTCAAGACAGAGAGCTGGAGATCGTGCTGGAGAGGACTTGGGTTTTGTCTCTTAGAACATCTGGCAATTTCAAAGTGCTCTGACACATGATAGGAACACCCTGGTTTTAAGGTGCCAGAAAGTCACCCAAGCAATTGTCCCTACATTCTTCTGCCTGTCAGTGATGTTGGGATTCAAAGTCCTCAGTGTGAGTCAGCTGGACACACTTAGTGATAGTGAGACCATTTGATTGTACATAGTTTGATTTATTGTCACATTAGTGGCCAGTCATTCATGAAGACCAACTGTGTAGCAGGCACCTTCATGAGCACTGGGGACACAGCAGGGAAGCAGACCGACCAGGCCTGGTCCTCGCATAGTTGGCTTTGTACCAATGACAGCTTTGCTGAGGAGAGAATGCAGGTGCCATAGCTGAGTGCACTGATGAAAAACCTCAGCAGCCCCATGCTCTGCGTGTCACCTTTCTTCTGCCCCATGCCCTTTCCTGGGTTTCCTGGTCATGCAGAACAAACTTAACATGTTAGACAGATTTTCAAAGTTCTCCCTGTTAATGCCTGCCTATTCCATTAGTCTTGAATATAGAGTATACTGGTGCCCCCGCTGTCTATCCTGTCTCAAACAGCCCTCCAAACTCATATCTGCCCAAATGTTGCTGACTCCTGGGCTTTCCTTGCCACCTGCTCACAGGTTTCTGCCTGGGATGCAGCACCGCTCTCTTGAAGATGTCCACTCAGCCAGCCCTCAACCCACTAAGGAGCCCATGGCCTGACCACAGCCTGGCATGGCTCACACCCAGATGACACCGTGGAAATCCTTGAGGGAGACTGTTGCTATGAAATCATGGGGCCTTTCCCTCAACGGAAATATCAAAAGGTGGAGCTATTGTTTCTTGACATCTTTCCATGTACCCCAAACACTCCGGACAGTGTTTCTATCTCTCTAACCCTTCCCTTAAGACTCTAATGCACTTTCACTTACACCACATCCAAATGAATTTTGAGGCGTCCTTAAAGAAATCAAATTTTGTCCCCCGTAAATGCTCTTGGCGTATGGGGAAGCAAAAGCATCTGAAGGTGCGAGCTCTGGAAGGATAGCGTGAGGGGAACTTTCTCGGCAAAGTTCTCTGAGGGCCCTTCTCATCCTGGAAGACCGAGCATGAAAACTGCTGGGATTTTTAAAACCCTTGGTGCCACTTTCTTGGCCATTTCCCATTTAAAAAAAATCTCTTCATAATAAGTTTCTCTGACCATCCCATGTCCTTGGAAAATCTAACAAGATTTCCCCCACTGGAATCTCAAAAAATAATCACCACACCTTCTGAGCAGATCTTTCTGCCTTAAATTAAAGGGCCCAGTCCATTCTCTTGGAACTCATGGGTTTGATTGGACCTTGCTTTCTGGGTAGTATTGGGATTGGTTCCTTAAGATTGCCTTCATTAACTTTGCTCTTGCTTTAAATAAAACAGATGGAAAGATCGATAAGCTCTTTCAGCTAGCTTTTTAAAATGATAGCTATTTAAGTTATATGTAAGGCACTCATGAGATTCGGTGACTTAGTGGTTACATGCTGGGCTGCGACCTGCCAGGTCCACAGTTTGAAACTGCCAGCAGCTCCATTGGAGAAGAGGGGGCTTCCTACTCCCATAGACAGTTACAGCCTTGGAAGCCCAAAGGGCGGTTCTGTCCTGTCCTATAGGCTCGCTGTGAGTGGGCATCCACTCGATGGTGGCGAAATTGGTTTTGGTGTGAATGTTCTTAGGACATGTGTCTTACAGAGAGAATTTATCTGTAGTCACCACTCTGATCACAAAGACATATTTCAGCACATTTTGTTTGGAATAAAACTGTAAGTATGTGAACTGGAACGAAAGTAGCGATACTTTTCGACCAACTCTTTATATCTTGTGTGCTTCTGAACAGGATTTTTCCACAGAGTATCCACATCCTTCACATCTCACCCTGATACAGTCTCTGCCCTACATCTGGCTCACCAAGGTGAATGTGGACAGAATCGGAGTAAATGCTCAGGCCAAGGCCTAGGCCCGTTGGCTCAGAACTTTTATTTATTCTTGATACTGTGGACTCCCAGTTTTGGGGGGGGCAGTGTACAGAGGTGGGGGCGGCAGCATATGTTACTTCCCTTCCATCTTCCTCCTTCAGATATATGTCCCCGGGTTTTCCTTGCCACACTTTTTCGATCTCTCCTTTGCTAGTCTGGAAAGAAACCAGGTCCGGTCAACACCCACCCATGATCCATGTTGACAGAATGTGCAGGAACCCTCAGAGGGCCCATGCCACAGAAGGTGCAAACTGGATATCAAAAGGCAAGTTGCTGCCAGTGCTTGTGAGTGGGGCCCAGTCATAAATGCCCTGTGAATCCCTATGGGAACTTTAGTCACAGAGAGGCCCCCAAGTGCTTTCCCCATCAGCCTGCAATGGCCAGCAGATAGAGGTACCTTGAGCTAGGACTCCCCGGCGTTTCTCCAAGCTCTGTTGAGAAGCCTCAATTGTGCCAACACAAAGCGGCTCCTGGGATCGCCTTTGACTCAGCTCTCACCCCCAGTGAGGGATGGTGCCCGATGCGCTAACAGCCTGGCCCCTCCTTCTACTGCCTTCACTTCATAAGCAGCAGCTCCACCAACCCCACTTTAACACTAAGTGCACAAGGAATAAATTGCTTTGATAACCATATTCATCCTCTACCTTATGTTTTGAAGTATTCCAACTTGCCTTCCATTTTATTAATGCATTTCTTTTATCTTTCATCTGAATGGTGTTCTCTATGTAAAGTGACCAAATGTGATTAATGATGAATAGATTAAGATAGGACAGGGTGTTTGAAAAATGACTTAAGGACTGCATGTAAGTCACTGGCTAGAGTCCCGAAATGCAAATTCTGGTTAAGTTAATGACTGGAAAATCATGATGGCCTTACTGTCTGAGGTCTTGCCTTAGTTAAAATTGCTTTATAAACAATAAATAATTAGCATTTGATGTTAGAATGAGTTAATTATTGCTTAATTGTGGCTGTGAGCCTCACTCGCTCCGGAGCCCAAAGTTTCCCTGTAATTGACAACTCGGTGCCTGGCCATCCTGCTCCACTTCTGTCACTTTGTAAACGGCACAGGAGTGTTCATGTCCCATTAGAGGTTGGCTCTTTATTAAAACGTCTGGAATAATCTAGTTTACCGGGAGCTTCTTTCCCTAAGAAGAGACCGCGAGTTCTCCTGGATGGGGTTTTCAGAAGAAAAATTGTTTTTGTGTGTGTGCCCGCCTCCCGCTGACAAACGAGCCTTATCATCGGGGCGGCTCGGTGCTCTCACTCACCCTCTCAGGAGCGGGGAAGCTTTATGAAAAATAAATTAATAATGCATACTAAATTACATCTGCAAGAGACATTTAGGTGTATATTGCAGTCTTCAAAGATGATTAGATTTACGTTTTGTTAAAGAGGACTTGTCGCCCATCTCCCATCGGGAACCACCAGTCGGCCAGGGAGGACTTGAAGTCACCGGCCACCCTGCACGCAGACCCCGGGGGCTGGCGGGGGCGCCAGGGCCCCGGCACAGGCTTCAAGGTGGCAGGGGCCGGCCGGGGCACCCAGGGAGAGCCCGCAGTTGGTGCGGTGCTCAGAGCCCCTCTGGCTGGGGCCTCCGTCCGTCAGGCAGGATTACAGGACACTGCGGGGTGGGGTGGGGGGGCGCCCTTCAAAGTTGCGTTTTGTTTGGCTTTGTTTCCTGGTGAAACCACAGCGCGGCAAGAAATAGAGCAGCATCGATTGCGAAGCTCTCCCGCCTGCCCCTCTGCGTCCGCACACCAAACAGCCGCTTTTGTAGCGGGAGGAGAGCCGGTATTTATCAGGGTTCAGAGCCAGTTCAGCCACACACTTGACAAATTATTTGTGGAATTGTTGTATTCATAGTCACTTAAATAAGAATCTGTCAACACGAAGGCTGAGCTTTGTTGCAGCGGGTCCCCTGGTTTTTCCTGCACACCCGGAGAATGATGGATTGGAAGGAATGCAAATCCACTACCATTTTATATGCTGGTGCCTTCCTCTGAGACAGGCAACATAGCTCAGGATCATCTTGTAAAAGGCCGGAACTGTAAAGTCCTGGTTCTGAGTGGGAAGTCTTGCCTTTTCTTGTTTCTTTCTTTCTCCCCCCACCCCCTCCTCTTTTCAAAGGGGCCCTTGAAACAGGCAACTGGGATTCCGATATTGTCCCCACGTCGGATTTTAGAAAGCGCTCCTCGCAGCAGGTGCACTGGCTGGCTTTTTAGGCGAGCTCATGCATATGCTTAGCCACTCTCTGTAATTAAGACAAATTGATAAATATAATTATTTGGTTTTATGGCAACTTAAAAGTTAATATCCCTTAGCGGGATGTTAACTCTTAAATCTTGAAGAGAGAGAGCAGAAAAGGGGGCCGGGGCGGGGAGAGCCACCATAGTCAACCTTGCTTTAGGAAGTGGCCAGTGTTCTCTGGGTTCCTTATGCTTGAGCTTCTGCAATGTTCTCGCCCCTCAGTGAGAAGCCCAGAGATGGGCACTCACTGCCTCTCTGCCATGCCAGGAGAACGGTTTTTTCCGGACCTGCCTCTCGATGGTTCTAAGCCTTAAGGGGTACCCAGTTGGAGGCACCATTTCAGGTCTGGTTGGAGACTCTGGGCTCGGCTGAGGCTGAACCGAGCCCCAGAAGTCGCCTTCAGGTCAGAACTTTCCCGCTCGTAGCCTGAGCACTGGGAATTGCCGTGCTCCACTGAGCTCTCTTCAGAACCAGGTCTCTTCACAGAGCGCTTGAAGATCCTGGATGCTGTGTCTTCTAACGGAGGAGACCACCTGGAGCCCTGAGGCCCCTTCAGGAAGCCAGCCCAGCCACCTCCAAGGACCTTTTGAAGGGCAGACCGGTAAGCAGAGCAAGTGCAGGGTCGGGAGAACGCTAGAGAGTCCTCTTTATCAATGAGGCCTGGAGGCGAACGAGGCCCTCCCCAGAGCGGCCCTTCCCTCAGAAGATGCTCAAAGGCAGCGTTCCGTCTAGAACCCAGGTGCTTGCATGGTACAGTTTTACACTTATGGCCCCCATTTAAAAAAAAAGAAACTGCCAGAGAGCAGTTAGAAAAAAAGGGGGGGAGAGAAGAAGAAAGAGAGAAGCCCAATGTAAAAACAAAATCCCACGTTATATAACACGTCCCCTCAATACCACTGAAAAATATATGTAATATTTTGAAATCACTGACTAATTATTTCTAATCATTCCATAATAATTTATGGAGCCGCTCACTCCTTTGGACGGGTTCCTGTTTTGATCTAAATATATTCCCTGAGTATGCTGTCAAAACTCCCCGTTTGGCAACTGATTTGGTTTTGCTGAAGTTCTTTCGTGTGTCCAGATCTCTTGCCAATGAGTCTGTGGAACATATTTTGACAGCTTTGTCGCTAAGTTTGTTGCTACTTGTGTCTGGAACGGGCCTCAAATTTCAGAGATTAATCTGTTTGTTTCCTTGCCGTGTGCGCTGTTTGGCGAATGCCACTGGTTTGCCTGGAGCTTGTCCCGCAAGCATGGAGAGGTCGGTCAGTGTGGGGTGTGGAGGACTGGGCCCCTCAGAGACGGAGCCCTGTGCCTGGGCACAGCCAGGGGTCTCATCATGTCCTGGAGGAAGCTATGGTGTCTGCAGGGAGTGGATGGGGTCCCAAAGTGTTCATGTGGACTCAGTGTGGCTACGACTCTCCACCTTCATATTATTTTGGCTAGGAGACTTTACATTTGGGATTGGTGACTTGTAAGGTCATAAATCGAACCTGGGTTTTCATCTTTAAAAATTTGGAGAGCTTCATCCCAGTTTTACCCAACACTAATGTTGGAATGTTAACCCAAGGTCAGTAGTCCCTGAACCACCAGGCAGTTCTCAAAGGACTGACGATCCCATCGGAGCTGTTCTGACCCTGCCCTGGAGGGCTGCGAGGCATCAGAATCAGACTCGAGGGTGGGAACTCTGAGAGTTTTGATTGTTGTCTGAATCAATGCTGCTGCAAATGGGGCCCCCGAGATTGAGGAACAACTTGACAGCAGCTAACAACTATGACAATGGTTGCTGGGAGGCCCTTTTAGAATATCCTGGAGAAAGCCCTTTCAAACTGTGGTTCCTGGCCCAGCAGCTTGAACTGTACCCTGGAACTTATTAAAAATGTAGCATTTCAGGGGCCCTTCTCCTTTCTCTTTTCAGTTCTACATGATCAGAAACTTTGAGGAGTGGGCCCACACTTTAACCAAGCCACCAGATAACCCTGAGCAAACCAAGATTGAAATGACTGCCCTGCAGTGCCTGGAGGCTTCTCATCAACTGCCAGGCCTTCTTCCAAACGTAGGAGCACCGTGGACTACTTACACGTGTGTTATCTGTCTTTGTTGATGATGAATAGTTTGATTTCATCCATCCATGAAGAAGCAGAAACATTGCTGTCAGGCACTGACATTTATTTGTAAGCCACCAAGCTAGCCAATGGGAAGCCAAGAGTGAACCAAACCCCCATTGTACTTCAAGGAGCAAATACTTTGATTCAGCAGAGATACAAACTCTAAATAAAGCCCATGCTGGTTATTGCTATGGACCCAATCACATTCACCTCAAAGATAGAGTGAAGCTCTAATTGCTGTAACTTCAAATATGATCCTGTTTGGAAGCAGAATCTTTGAAGATGTTACCATGAGGTTCAAATTCAAATGATGTCCTATAGAAGGGTGGATCTTGATCCTCTATAACTGGGGTCCTTATGAAAAGAGAAAACATGCACAGAGACAGGGAGGTAGAGGAAGGGCAGGGCGAGCCAGATGTGACTGCAGCTGCAAGCCAAGGATTGTCTGGAGCTACTGAAGTTATAAGCAAAGCATGGGACAGCTTCTCACTCAAGAGTCCTCAGAAGGAATTAAAACAGCCAATATTTTGATTTGAACTTCTAGCTTCCAGAACTGTGAGAAATTACATTTCTGTTCTGAAAAACCATCCATTTTTGTCATGGCAGCCCTGGGAAACTTAATTAGAGATAATGCGATTATCATCCTGTTGGTTACATACGGGGTAAAGTGAGGGACCCAGGAATTGAATGTTTAGACCAGTCATATAAGATTATTCAAGAGGAAGTACTTATTGAGGGAGGCTTAGGACTTTAGGTCTGTGGAATCAGAAGGAGGAGTTCTGGGTGAAGGACAGCAACTACAATGGCCTGAAGACCATAAGTGGAGAGTTATTTCCAAGTAATTCGGTATGACAGAAAGGAGAATGAGGACTCAGAGGGAAGATGGGAAAACACACTGGTGAGCTAGATTCAGGGATTGGATTTCACCCTGAGAGGGGTAGAAGCCATTGAGTGTTTTAACTGGGGGCAACTGAAACAGATCCGTGGGTGAAGACTGTCCATGGTGGCTACAGCACAGAGAATGATTTGGAAAGGAGCACGTCTGGAAGCAAGCAAAGTTACTAGGGGTTGCAACAAGACATTTCTTACTGAACATCAAGGTCCTATGACACGGTATTGTCTAAGGGTTTAGAAAACCAGGGTGTTTAGAGATTAGATGGAGCAGACCCCATTTCAACTTGTGACTCTAGGACTGAGTATATGGCTCAAAGCAAGGCTTCTTTCAGCTTCACTTTCAAAAGAGTGACCCTAAGAACGCCTACCACAGAGAATTACGTGATATGATGGATATGAAACATGTATTAAACATGTTGGCACATAGTTGCCCAATATAAGAATCCATACTCTCCTGTTTTTGTGGTTGCTACGTATCAAGCATTTAAAGAAGTGTCGAAGCCTCACTGGTGAACAGAGCAGCTTCCTCATCTGCATACATGGTGCTTATGAGTGACAGATGGGAGTGGCTTATACTGAGTCAATGGCAGCACAGAAGAGAGCAGTAGCCTAACTCAGTGAATCCTGAGGGTTAGTTATAGGAAGCATGGGATAGGAAAAGTGGAGGAAGTGGGGCTGCTCTGATATACAGGAAGAGGTGGGAGATGTCTCTCTTGAGAGAGCAGTTGGAGTACACCTGGTCAATCTACTTGGGGCCAGCAGCACAGGAAAAGGAGAAGCTTGGAGTCAGGAAATGGTGAACTGGGCTTTCTCCTAGTTCTCACTGAATGTTCAGGTGGAGATGTGGGTCAGAAGTCAGAGTCATAGTTGTAGAACATAAAGAGTGGTTTGTCCTAGGACTCTGGACATCTGTTTGCATGTGTCCTGGTGGTATCTGAAGTCCTTCTCCAGGATTTGGCATGTTTCTGCGCATATCTGTCATGCCATGTCGCACAGGTCTCCTCACTTGAACTTCCAGAGCACTGTCACACTCTGACTTGTCCTTGATTGCATATGTGATGCCTTTGTCTGGGTGTTCCCAAGACAACATCCTGCAAATTTCGGGGTGTTTTCTTGCCAACAGACAACACCCATCCCCTTGAGAACCCCAGAATCACAGGGCCAGAGGAAAAAGGATGGTTAGACACAATTGAATTCCCTCTGCAGCATCTTTTCCCAGAATACACTAGATTTTTTCAAACCCTCCTCATCCCATTGATGGATGAAAACTCACATTTTCTCCAGGTGATTTTGACAGACAGATGGAATGGGCAGAGCAATAGTTTGGAATTCAACACAAAGGAGAAAAAAACTTTCCCAGGGTTCAAAGTGTCAGTACCACCTGGGACTAGGCTGATGGACCATCCTTTTACTAACAGTTGGAGATGGAGCTAGGGGAGAGGAAGGGCTCTAGAGGTCCCAAGGATGCAGGGGAAGGGTCTTGTCTCACTCATCTTTTAAGGTCCAGCTGGTGCCTCATCTCTTCAAGGAGCTGTCTTTCATCACTCCAACCTTCACTAACCTTCTCCTTCTCTGAGCTCCTTTATCATCACATGAAACAATTTCACACTTAATTTATTATCAATATTGAGACTTATCTCCCTAAATAGATTATATGTTCTTGAAGGACAGGGATAATGTCTTATATTAATTTTCTAACCATCACTGTGCTCAGGACAGTATTGTACATTAGACGATCAATAAATATTTTGTTGATGGATTATCATTTTCTCCTCAACTATGCATAGGGCAACCAGATGGAGCTAGATGAAGGGGTACGGTTCAAAATTCTAGTAAAGCATGGTCCCCACGCAAGGTGATAAGAGGACTTGCTTCCAAAATGAGAGGTGATTGAACCTGATCATCTGTGAGTAAAGCTTAGCACTGAGGCTGGCCATGGGACTATTGCTGTTTGCTGCTGTCAAGTTGACTCTAACTCTTAGTGACCCATATACGATGGAATACATCTTGCAGGGTCAAATCTGTCTTGAAAGAAATGCAACCAGAATGTTCCATAGAAGCAAGAATGGTGAGACTTTGCCTCACGATGTTCCTTGGACATCGTTGTCAGGAGGGACCAATCCCTGGAAAAGGACATCATGCTCTTCTCAGTAAAGTAGAGGGGCAACGAAAAGAAGAAGTCCCAAGATAGACTGCTCCCGGAGCTGCAACAGTGGGGGTCAGACATAGGAGCCATTGTGAGGATGGCGTAGAGCCCGGCTGTGCTTCGTTTTGATGTGTGCGGGGTCACTGTGAGTCAGAGTTGACTCAGGAACACCGAAGAACAGCTACTTCTTCATGATCAAGCACATTATTGAAGTCACTGTGAATGTTGAGTGTCTTCCAACATAGCAGGTACATCTTTCAGTTTGATATCAGATGATATTCTTTTGTGACCCATAAAGATTATTTGGCTAATTTTTGGAATTTGATCACTAAGTCTTTATTCCTAGTTTGTCTTAGCAGGAAAGTCCACTGAATCCTGTTTACAATAGGAGAACATGCTGCTCTGTGAAATGCTGGTGGAAGTGTCATAGCAACCTGTAAGTCATCACAGCATAGCACACTGACAATTGGGGTGAGGGATGGTGATGCAAATTAACTAACCTTCATGAAGGGGAGTTGGGAGGAAGTGCAGGACCACAGACATACTAGCACATGCATGACCCAGAGCCATGTGCTTTTTGAGAAGCTTCCCTGAGCAGTGACCAGGCTAGGGACCCTAGAAATTTCTAGAAGAGGCATCTTAGGAGGCCCCAAAGGATCTGGGAGTCCTGAAAAAAAATAAATCTCAACTGACAGGGAAAAGAAACTAACAAGATTGGTTAGAAGGTTGTCAAAAGATCCCAAACCAAAATCATTTATTAAGCATCTACTATGTTTCAGGATCTCTTCTTGGTGTTCTGGATTGGATAGGAGAGGTTTAACAAATGCCTGTCTGTTCATAATAGCTTTTACCCAGTTTTCATCATGTCCAGTTCTGGTTGGAGACTTTGTGGAGGTAGGAAAAAAAGGCCATTCTCCATCATTCTGAACCTTGAAATTAAGTGAATATGGAGAGCAGGAACCTGTATACATTTGACAGAGTTTCAAAGGGTGTTCTAGAAGATGACATGCTCACCCTCTTAAAAGGAAACAGGAGGAAGGTTCAGGATCCCCAGAACAGAATGTATCTATGAGTTAAGGATGGGAAAAGGCCAGTACGGAGTGCAGTGAAAAACCTCACTGCCTTTAGGGTGTTGCTGTAAAGTTCCCTTGTTCTGAGCCAAGTGTTTTAATGCAGTGCAGGTGAGAATGCATAGTCACATGGAGACGTCTAAGGAATTACAGAAGGTGGGAAGCCCAATCACAGAGTTAGATATTTCCAATGAAGGATAATTGTTGAAACAAAGAACGAGAGTCCCATACACTATAATGGGAAGTGGCTATCTGGTTGAGAAGCACACATCTACCCTGAGTTTGCAGCCTCGAGTCTGCTCTATGGGGAAGTGGGGTCCAGAGGGATCAGATCTTATTTCTGTCCAACAGAAATCTGGAAACCAGGGTTTTGAGTGAGGTGTTCAAGTTTTTAAATGTTAGCAAAGAGATCATATGTATGTGTGTGAGTGTGTGTGTTTTCCGTGTTGGACAATTAGAACATACTGTGGATCTGAAGATAGCATCTAGTGCTACCAGTTTTCAGTATCTGAGATACTGGGGATAAAGATGCTCCATGGGAATGCTATTTAGACTCAGAACCTCCTCTGGCACTGATGGCTGAGCTGGGGGAGGGCAAGCTCTTAGTGGTAATGCTATGGCCTTGTCTTCTTTATAGGAAGTCTCTCTCCTGGTATCTCTTTTGAGTGAGGTGGCTACAGTTTCCAGCTCCAAGATCCTGGGGGTCACCATGGATCAAGCAGAATGATTAATCACTGAAGGTCTTGCTAAGGGTGGGTATGGGCCTGGGGAAATAGGGACAGCTCACATGCTGGCTAATTGTTTGGCATGTGGTGGTTTTGACATCCTTTTGATATTAGTGAAAATCCAAATGTGAGGTGAGTTCCTTCTTGATGGTGGGTTACCCATTCAGAGATCTTCTGATGACCTTTTCTGGACCAAAGTGGAGAGCCCACAAACATGTTATGTTCAATATCACAGCACCATTGGCTGCCCCCGGTTTACTGTTGATTGAATTTTATAGCTTGCAAACATTATGCTGGATTGGTAAATTGCAATAAATTTAATCAAGAATTATTTTATTCAGCCTACTAATGAGGGATAATAGTGTATGTATCAATTAGACCTGCCAATTTGTGTGAGGAAATAGATTTACAAAGGGATAGTAAGCAACATAAAAGAGGGGAAATATATATACATATACACATATATATCATTGGTATCAATTCACTTCATTATTTCTAATTTGCTGTGAATATTGAGTGTTTCTAACATAAAATCATTCCTCAATTAAAATAAAACAGCTGTACTGCTACCGGCTCCTCATCCCTTGTTTTTGCTTACAGATTAGCAGTTGTCATTGGTTTCAGTCTGTTGTCATCTCATTAATTTGCACCCATAAATGGGTAAAAAAAAAGAGAGGCAGAGAAGTATTTTCAACTCTCAGTGGAAAACTGAAAAGAGCAAAATGGTTTTCTTGTTTTGGGGGAAAGAACAGGCTGACAGGGGCAATACTGGGACAGGTGGCGTAAGGATGGGTCCTAAGGAAAGCCAAGCCCTGTCCTGCCTAATTTGGACCTGTGAATGCTGTAGGGCAAGCCTTTCCCAACATCTTCCACTATCTGCGCTGTGGCTCATATCTCTCAAATGTGGCCACATGCATTGCCCTTTCCACTCATGCCTCTTATCAAAAAGTGGAATCTTTTCCCATGGCATCCATCGGGGTTAATAGAAGGCAGCAAAGGAAATGGTCCATCAGTTGTGGGTGGAGGTCTCAAGAGCCTTCACTTGCCTCTGCTCTGCTTCTCTTTGCACCAGAAAAACCCCTCTCAAAGCCCAGGCTGGCGTAATAGGAGGAAATGTAGCGTTGGACAGAGACTCTGGATAGTGCCAACAGCCAAGTCCTTGGCTGTTAATGGAAAGTTGGTGGTTTCAATCAACCAACCACGCCATAAAATAGATCTGGCCACCTGTCTGAAAGATCAGCCAGAGCCATGGGACATAGCTCTATTCGGCAATAGTGGGCGTTGCCATGAGTTGGGGCTAATCCAATGGCCACTGGCTTGTGTTTATTTGTCTTTTATCTAGAACAAGGTAGGCTATCCCAGCTGAAGCCATCATAGACCAGCCCATAGAAAATGAATCAGCTGAGCCAAGTCCTAAAGAACTACCTGGTTGAGCCTAGCACAAATTATAATTTCATAGAATAGTGAAAGAGGTAATTGATTGTTTAAGTTACTATGTTTGGGGCAGTTTGTTACCGAGCAAACACTTACTGTTGCACGCCCATTATTAAAGAGCTATAGGAGGTGGAAGGAGGCTTAGTGAAAGAACCCAATTGTGAACACTCAATGTCATCACATGACACTTCAAAAGGCTCATGGTAAACTTCCATCATTTTTAATTCCATTTTCCATGAACTTTTTGAAACCCTCTTGTACTTCTACAGTAGGCCTCTGATTAGCCTGAAAGAATGGGAGAATGTGTGTGCTACTGCATACTTATATATGTGTGGGTGTTCAGTGATGATATTTATGTGTCTTTATGCACATGTGCACATAAGGGCATGTTTACACATAGGGCTGATAATGTACAGTAAATGTCCCTCTGTGAAACCCAAAGAAAGCACTTTCATGTCTGCTGTAGACCTCTGGATTGCCTACTAGTCAGATGGAAGCAATTTTGCCATCTGTACCTGGGTGGATGGCACAACTTTCACATTTCAGTGAATTCCTGGATTCATACCAAGTGCTCATAAATGAATCACTCAGGAACTAACCTTGGAAGCAAACTGTAGAAAAGTGGCAGTGATGAGTCTCCATGTATGGCAGCCAAGCTCTGGTTCTACTGCTGTTCTGATATGTATGTGGAAGGCACTATGCAGTTTATGGAACAAGCTTAGGTCCTTCATGTAGCCAGGTGAAGAGGAGGGGAGCTAGAAAGAAGAAAACCATTCACAGGACTCTGCAGACAAATGAAAGCAGAAGCCAGAGATGGATCAGATGATGTCCATGGCCAGCATACTTTGGCTACTATATGCTGCCCTTTCTACTGATCTGAAGGTCAGAGAGGTTATCAATGGAGTGAGATAACACTGACCCCCCAAGCAGAGAAGGAGATTATAAAAGGGAGCCTCAGACAGCAAGTTCATATGCACCTATGTAGACTTCCCTGCAGCCCCAGCCCACATGATGAACTGGCCCGTATTAAGGGCTGTTTAAGTTTTCACAAATATGCTTTCAACTAAATCACAGGACAGAAGAGGTTGGCATCACTTTCTGCATGAAGGGTTGTTAGCTGGTGAGTTGGCTCTGACCCATGGTGCCCTTGTGTGCAACAGAATGAAACATTGCCTATCTAGCCAATGTCATCTTCATAATGGTCATCGTACTTCAGTCCAGGCCAACAATATTCTGTTATGCTCCATAGAATTTTCATAGGGTAATCTTGGAAAGATATCCCAGGTGTTTGTTCCCAGTTTGATCATCCAGCTGCAAATTGTCCACCATAGGTGATCTTGCTGATTTTGTTGTTGTTGTTTGTTTGTTCTTAACTTTTACTATAAATTAGATTGGGGTCCACATTTTAGACCATCATTTTTGTCTTCAGCAACTTATTCAATCTCCCAATAGCTTGTCCTTCTCTATTGTTCAAAAGATTCTCTTTTGATCTTCTTCTTCAGGGTGGATAATGTCTTCCCCTTCACCCGAGTTACACCAGCCTTAGCTCTGGCCTATTGTTACCCTTCCCTCCTAGCCCTGGTAACTTTTGAAACACTTTATCTTGAATTTTTGTTTTCTAACAATGGTCTTTAAGATATTTGTCCTCTTGTGATTGACTAGCATATTGTCCTCCAAATCCATCCATGCCAAGTGGTTTCTCAGGTCTCATTATTGCTTCCAGTGATGCTTAGGACTCCATTGTGTTTATGCACCAGAGCTCCTTGGTTCATTCTTCCTTATGTGAGTTGTTTCTATCTTCTTGCTATTGTGAAGAGTGCTGCACTGAGCATCGCTGGCCATCCATCTGATTGTGCTTTGCTTCTTATTTCTTTAGGGTATGCATTGAGTAGAGGATTTGCTGAGTCATATGGTATTTCTAGTCTTCTTTGCTGAAAGATGTGCCATACAACTTTCCGTAGCAGTTGTACAGACTGGGTATTTCTGTTCATTTAGATGAGATTTTTCCAGCAAATTAGTTTCCATTCAACAAGCTATATGAAATCATTCTGTGACTGTGGTAGTTAGCCCCACAGCATATCAGCACACCCCCCTCCAATTTTCACCAGGTCTTCCCAGTGTCTGTTGGACCAGTTCCCTTGCCTCTGCTCACTTTCTCATCTTCATTCGGCAGATGTTATCTGTTTGGTTTTGTATCGTTGATTTTTTAGAAGCACATTCCTCACTGGGGCTATTGTGTTTACAGGTCAATTTAGCTGAGACTTGACCACTCGGCATGTCTTTAGTTCTATATTAGAAGGGACATAGTCTTGGGCCATGTTCCAGTAGTCCAATAAGGTCAGTATGTTTTTATGAATTTGAGTCTTGTTCTTCATTTTATCCCATTCTAACTAGGAGTTTCTATTGTATCTCTGGCCAAGGTAGTTTTATGGTGGGAACAGGCCACCATCTAGTTCTCTATTCTCCAGCTGTAGTTCTTGTGGGCTTTTAGTCCTACTGACTAATTGTTTCCTTAAAGCTTTGGTTTTCTTCACTGACCTTTCATCCCAATGAGGGGAGATTAGCAATGATATTTTTGATGGCTGCTTAAAAAATTTTAATACCACAGACACTGCTCTCTGATGGCATACATGAAGCACTGTCTTGATGAACTGTATTATTCCAAATCAAGCCATGTTCCCTGAGACTTCCAATTCAGCCACTCTGCCCAAAGAAGTGTTTGGATCTAGATAAGAAATTGAATGTTATAAGAGCTGTATGAACTCCCAATAAAATCTATATTAAAAATATACAAAAGGGTGTGCTCTATGTGTTCTACTACACATACAGATAAATGAAGGTAGGTCCAAAAAGTATTGTTACCAGGGTTTCAGTTCATACATGAAAAAGTTCATCCCACATAAAATATGTTGAAACATGTATCTGGGATCGTGGATGATGTTAGGGAATTTTTTTTAAGTAATACACTTGCCTCAGTCTCACTAGAGTGCTTCAAAAAGGGACATGTGTGTTTGTATTCCAAACAATATAATGCCATCTAAGGGAATCTGCCGAGACAGTTAAATTCAAGGTAGAGAGATCAGCTCTTATGGTTATGAAGAGTAGTTTTAGGGATTCCATGGGGGTAATTTTGACAGATTTTCTTAAAGGACAGGGGATAATCACTGGATTTATTATGGAAGTTAAGAACATTGGCAGCTCTCTTGGTGAGGAAAAGGTCCGGGAAGTTGTGAAAAGGAAGTCACACACCTCCCCAATACACCTGTCCTTCTCAAGGGTAGTAAATTATGTTCATTGGGAAGCCTTATGTTATCTGTCTCCAGTACTGGTCTTGCCCCTTCAGACACTTTTTGTGCCCAAACTCAAATAGCACCTACAGGAAGCATGGTTTTAGTTGCTTGAGGATGCCGCAACTGCTGTTTTGATGAAATATAACTCAAAAAGCATAGAATTCTTCTAAGGATGGTTAGAAAGGTGGAAACACTGCCTTCAGAAATGTATGGGCCTAAATGGAGAATGTGCTTAAAAAATAGCATCACATTTTGATATTTTTAAAAATAAAGTTTTCGGTGACTTTTGGCAATTTTTTTTTTACCTACTATGATACTTACATAATTTGCTGTGAATTTGAGAGTATTATAGTGAAGGGGTGGAGTTCAGTCTGTCAATCAGTTGCAGCTTGATGACCTCATTTGGAGATACTAAGGAGATAAATAACTTGCTGGAGGCAGGACACATGCTCACTCCCTGTGAGAAATTACTGACAATGACCCTGATGGAGCTATGCTGACGTAGCTAGAGCCCTGGGACAGAAGGAGTCATGTGGAAACCCACACCAGTGCTGAGATGCTTACTGCCACTGAATGCACAGGACTTTTGACCCACTGGTCTGTGATCATCCTGCATTTGGCATCATTGCATGTGTTTCATGAGTCTGAAGAGGAAGTTACAGATTGGTATTGGACATATGGGCTGACATTGGACTTGTGGACTTGCTCTGGACGGGGCTGGGATGCTTTTTCAATATACAAATGCTCTTGTATATAACAGTCTTTCTTTACCTGAGTCTCTCTGGATTTGTTTCTCTAGTCTACCCGGACTAACACACTTACTCTTGCATGAATACATATATAACAATACAAATATGCATATACAAATGTCTGCAATGACACATATATATGCAAATGCATGCACTCCTTTATACTCTCTCACACCTGTATAGCACAGGTATCTATGTGATCACTCACAAATTTTTAATTGTCATTGCTGTGGTTGCAGAACTATGTATGTTAGCATATCTTCCCTATTTGCCCTTTATCCTTAACGTGCTCATTACCACTCCCCATGGTGCTCACTTCTTCCATAGGTACTGTCTTGCCCTTCACCAGAACGAACATACGTCTGCTGTCGCTCTAGTAAGACAGTCTCCCCCTTTTCCCCCCAAAAACATCAAAGAATGTTGCTTTCTTTGTGTAAACCTATTCTTGGAATTCTTAAGGAAGTCATATTATTTTAAATTTTCCCTTTTTTTTCCTTTTTTTGTGGCTATCACTGCCTCTGGCAGTTGTGGGCGCCACCCAGCGCTGCTCCTGAGAGCCGCTGCTAGATTTGAACCTCCAAGCCCGTGGGATGCAGTCCCGCACTCAACCACCTACGCCACCGGGGCTCAGCCCTTAAATTTGTCCTTTGTGATAGATCATTGTTCATCTTTACAGTTTGGTATTAGTTCATCATAGGCCACTATCAAAATTTTTGTTGTTGTTGTTGAGCATCACTGCTCTCCGGTGGTGAGAATAGGAGGCCCAGCTCCACTGCTGGAATTGAACCTCCGTCCCAGTGGGCCGCAGTCCCGCGCACAACCACTACGCCTCCGGGACTCAGCCCGCCACTATCAAATTTTGTTTCTCCAGTCACCCTTTGGTAGACATGGTTTCCATATTTTTGCTTTTGTGACTAATACCACAATGAACATAGGTGTGCACATGTCTATTAAGATCATTGCTCTTATTTCTCTAGAGTTTCTTAAGGAGTGAGATTGTTAGTTTATATGGTAACTTTTGAGGGGGGGGGGGCAATCACTGCCTCTGGTGGAAGTGGGCGCTACCCAGTGCTGCTCCTGAGAGCCACTGCCAAGTCCGCAGGCCGCAGTCCCCCACTCAATCACGTACGCCACTGGGGCTCAGACGTATATGGTAACTTTTTGAGGGCGCACCATACTATTTTCCTTAGTGTTTGAATCATTTTACAGTCCAACCAGAAGTGTGTAAAAATTTCAATTTCCTCACAAATTCACCAGCATTTGTTGTTTTCTGGTTGTTGCTAACATTTTTTTTGCTTTTAGCCTGGCCAATTTTTGCTGGGGTCAGATTTCAATTTGCTAGGGTTTCATTGTATTTTTTATTTGTTTGTTAGCAGCCTGCACATGTTCTTTGGTGAAGTGTATGCTTGTGCTCATCTTTTAAAATGTATGCTTGTGTCCTTTGCCCGTCTTTTAAATTGGATTATTATCTTTGTTTTGAAGTTTTTAAGCTTTCTATATATTTTAGAGGTTAGTCCCTTGTTAGTTTAGTTAGTGTCAGCTTTCTTTTCAGTCAGTAGATTCTCTTCTTACCCTTGTGACAAAGTCTTTTGATGAGCATGCATGTTTGATTTTTGGGTGGTCCCAGTCATCTAGTTGATCTTTGGTTTGTTTATTTTCAGTTATTTTTGATGGTATGTTTATGGCATGCATCAGGACCTCCTAGTTTTGTCCCTATATTATGCTTGCTAGGAAGTTATTTTTCAGGCTTATTATTTTGGTATTTGATTCATTTTGAGTTAGCCAATGCATGAAGTATGGGTCCTGTTTCACTTTTCCACAAATGGGTATCCAGCTTTGCCAGCACCATTTGTTAAAGAAATTGCTTCTTCCACATTTAATGGACTTTGTCAAAGATTGGCTGCCCATAGTTAAATGGATTGACTTCCAGGTTCTTAATTCTGTTCCACTGGTCTATGCCTCTGTTGCTGTACCGGTAGCATGAAGTTTGGGTTACAGTGACTGCATGGAGATGGAGATGGAGATGGAGAAGTGGGAGACCTCGAGTTTGTTCTTCTTCTTTGAGACGAGTGGCACAGCTTCTAGAATCACGGCAACACACAAGCTATCATATCATGACAAACTGAGAGGTGGGTGACAGAAGGAAAGAATAGACTCAAAGAGGTAAACGAAGTAAAGTAATTTGATTAAAAATCACACTTTCCTCAATAGATGAAGTTGGATCAGGAGCTGCTGGCAAACTTATTGCACTTTCAAATACTCTAGGACTTTAAAAAACTGTTTTCTGGGCTATAACGTGTGATTTGGTCCACTGTCCTTAACATCTTAGGGGAAATGAACCGGTTATATACTACCTCTCTAGACTCTCAACTTAGAACAGTGCACTGAAAAGAACGTTCTTGGAAATGGAAACACTTTCTGAGTCTGTGACTTCATAGTACTGCTTCAAAGTTCTTAGTAGCTCCTCTCAAGCCTGAGTGTCCATACTTCCCCAAACCTCAGGAATCTGAGGGGTGATGATCAAAGGCCCGGTTTGGAACCCAGTCTTCCTCTGAAGATGCCCTCACATGTTACATAATGGAAATTGATGTGAATGGCTTACATTTATAGGTATTTGGGTCTTAATTTGTTCCAGACTGTAGGATATACATCCTGAAATCAATCCTTGCCTCTTTGTAGTGAAAGCAGTGGTTATGTAGCTGTATAGGATGGCCTGCTGGAGGCAGCCATGGCTATGGTTCAACATGCAGTTGTCGACTTGAACACTGGCTCAGAGGGATGGTACTTTTGTCTCTGGGGTGGTAGAAAACATACAAACATGGGAGTTAGTGCATTCATAGCTGATACTCTTTTGAGTCGAAGCCTGGTGCAAAAAAAAGGTTTGGCTCAAATTCCAATTCAGTGATACATGATAGATGGGTCAGCGCACTGATTCTAAGAAAGTGCCCCATCACCAGTTCACACTCTGTAATGTATTATAAAATTGATACTTTAATACACCCTGCCATTGTCATAATAGTGGATTGCATTTTTTGTCTTAAGTTTGTTAATTTAGAAAAATTAAATATTTGAAATCATCATACTTTGCCAGTCTCACCTGGTTATTTCTTCACTCTGCTTTTATCCCAAATCTGAGATGATAAGTACATCTTGGTAAACACTTAGGTATCAGAAGTGGAGCTGCTACCTGCCAGCTTCCCAGGGACCTGGACAGAGATGGAAAATGCTTTGAGTTCATGCCCTGCTCTGCTGCTACTTGGGACTTGGGTTCCTTCATGGACTTCTCTCTGGGTCTCACTTGTAAGGTTCTGGACCTGCCCTCTGCACAACCAAGAGGGCAGGGATGGAGGAGATACTTGCAAAGCATATTGCACAGAACTTGTCATGTGGGACAAACTTGGCATATAGTTATGACTGCTTCTGCCAAGGTTCCCTTGGCACTGAACTTCTGTGACTTCAGCTTCTCCCAATGCAACCCCATGTAGTGATGTTCGCCCTGGATTGGGGTAATGACCATTGAGTTGCACGGTCCCTGGAGGCCCAGCAGGCCAGAGCATTCCAGCATCCCTGGTTCTCTCTCTCTCTAGCTCACTGGGAGCTGTTCTTTGTTGGTTTAGAGGTTGAATGAGATCATAGTCCATGTAGTCATGGATGCAGAATTTTTATAGTCCAGTTTATTTTCATGTGTGAATATCTGACATGGTCTGTGGTCATCATCTTCTCGGGGAAGTGAAAGGTTTTATGTGAATAAGAACTGATCAATATCTGAACTGTTCACCTCTGTCTGCCTTTGGGAGCCATGTCTCCATTGACGGGGGTGTTGGTTGCCCACAAGGTCAAGAGGAAGATAAATGCATAGAGAACAACAAGAAATGCTTCTGCCGTGGTCCATGTTAGAGCAGGAGGGAAGCCAGCAGTTTTAAAATGAGCTGTCTGCCTCATTTGGGGGCCAGACATTGGAAGGGGGTTCAGAACATTTTAGAACTGAGATGAAAATGTAAGGTTGAAGGTGCAAGATGTTGAGCATGTGTGAGAAGCCTTAACGTTCAGGAAAATAGATCCATTTGAGCTATTTATGATATGTGTCTATGGCCTGGATGTTTAGCTGTGTTCTCCTGGCACCTCTAAGGATCTGGCTTTGGTATCTCTGGCCCTCAACTGGGAAGTGAAAAATGGAAGGCTGGTAAGTTTTGACTTGGTACAGAGCCAATCCTGGTAATTTAAGAACCAAAACTCTACTCTGTGTGGAGCTATTAGCTCTCAATATTATGGAAGAAGCTTTTCTAGCCCAGACAAATGAGAAATGAACACTCCCTCCTAATAGTGGGTAATAACTCAACATCATTCTCTGAAGATCTATGGGCCAGCCCCCTGCCAGTCTCCCTTAGAAAACGGCTGACATGTGGATGTTTTATACTCTGCCCCTCCTTCTTCAGCACATGTTAATAAAAGTTCTATATAAAACAGAATGATAAAAGAGATTAATACTTTTATTTCTCACATGTCCTGAACTCCATCTTTTCATCTTGAATTACCCAGTTGGAGTGTCTACACCACCTGAATTAATTAACTCCATCATTGCCGAACCCTCAATCCATCTGGATCTCCAGAGGTAAGGCCACCACTTCCTAAGGAAGAGGAATCCTTCTGTACAGACAACTGCAAAGGTGTTTACTGCTTGGAAAGTTGAGTAGATTTGTGACAGAGCAGCTATACTCCTGGAATTCTCTTCAATACCTGTTATAAGGAAAATTATGTGCCCCAAGAAACACATTAAAATCTTGAAGGACTCTTGACTTGGCATTTACCATAGCAATACCTTATCTGAATTCAAAATGTCTACTTTTAAGAGGCAGGGAAATTAACAGAAATCATTTCTGGATCCATTACTTGGGTGTAATAGATATTACTTGGGGTCTAGCATAGTATGTGTTCTCATTTTATTTGCCAGATCATCACTCCACTTTCTTTGTTCTAAAATTTTCTAAGCCCTGGTGGAAAGGAAGGTTCCCTTCACGGTGAAGTTGGGACTGTGCAGAAATCATGATGGGAGTAAATATCCACTATCAACTCTGATTGTCAGCCTGTGTGCAGGTCCACAAAAGCAGTGGCTCATTGTAGAGATTTGCCACTTACTGGCCATGTCCTCAGAATGAAATGAGGTTACTGAGCCTCTTTGGAAAAAGAACTAAATTTTCCAGGTGATCCATAAGAGAAGAAGTCCCTTGAGGGCACCATATTGCCCAGCTTCAGGGTCATATCTAGATCTTGAAATTGTTTCTTGAAGAGAAGAAGAACTACCACCTGAGGGTGGTGGGATTGGTGAGATTGTTTGTCCTGATTCCTGTCAGAGAGGCTCTAGGGCTGGTCGAAGCTAAGGCCCCAGAGGCATATCGCCTTTTATATTGTGAGGGAGTCCAGTCCCATTTAATAGCTGGGGTTGATACAGAGTGCCTTCTAGGTGCCAAGCATTCACCAGTCATTCCATAGGAGAACGACGGGGCATTTTGCTGCCTTAAAGATTTATAGCCTTGGAAACCTGATGAGTCAGTTCTACTCTGTCATATTTAGCCACTATGAGTCAGAAATAAACTCAGTGACACCAAGGTTTGACTTTGTATGAGGTTAATGTTTTAGAAATTCCTATTTTTTCATAGAAAAACTGAGTTGCCTTGACTAGCCCTCTCACAGTCACAGCTGGGGAGGGATGGCCAAAGTTTCAGCATTTATAGGGGACAATCTCCTCTGTTCAGCTAACCCAAGGTAGGATGTCCAATATGTCACATTTGATTGCATGGAAAGGAATGAAGACATGAGATCATTAAAATTACAGTCATGGTGGTTGCTTATGTAAGTTTCCTCTGTGTTCCATTTGAGATGGCAACAATAGCCATCACCATTTCCTTTGGGTGTCCCACTGGGGGTGTTCTCAAGAGTAAAGTCAATCCTCATACCGAACAAGATCCAAACGGCATGAACAAGTCTTGCAAAGTGGCAAACAGACCCATGTGAAAGAGTCAAGTAACATGGAAGTTTATTTGTTTGCACTGAGGAGGGGCAATGAGGTGGACTGAGGGGTCTTCCACTCACTTGCCTCAGCTCTGCGACCAGTTTCCAAGAAGAACCCTAGTAAATACAAAGCACAGTCCTGGACTTCACTGAGCAATTAGCACAACCAGGCTGGGGGTGGGGGCGGGTCTCCTCCTTGCACCTAGAGGCCTGATCTGCCATGAGAGCCCTTTATCGGCACAAGGCACCTTTCAAGTGGCCATTGTGAACATGGGAGGCCCAAGGCTGCTCTGATACATTTGTGAGCGCCCATGAGACTCCCACAAGGCAGCATC
This sequence comes from Nesogale talazaci, assembly GCA_004026705.1. Classification (NCBI taxonomy): domain Eukaryota; kingdom Metazoa; phylum Chordata; class Mammalia; order Afrosoricida; family Tenrecidae; genus Nesogale; species Nesogale talazaci. Next base: position 112,279 of record PVJH01000489.1, on the reverse strand, counting down.
CGGAGAGACCAGGAGAGGTCCCAAGAGGTTAGAATCCGGGTTGTCCAGATTAGGACCAGGGTTATCAAAAATGAAACATCACTGGTACATCACTTTACAGCCTAGGCTGGGAAAGTCTGGGAAATCAGCATTGCATATGAACCTAAAGGACAGGGGATGAACTTGGTTTTCAGGCGGGCATGCTGTGAGCCTGGAGAAGCTGCCCGGTAGAGTCTTGGAGAGAGAAGGGTTCTGTGGCCCTTCTGCGTGAGTTGGAAACCTTACTCTGCCATTGCCTAACTGGGCGACCTTGGCAAACTCTGCCACGTCTTTTGGCCTCCATTTCTTCACCCACACGGGCACAGTGATGGTGCCCTGGCTGGGGGTGCTTCTGTAGAGCAGGAAGGCATTTATATGAGTAAAACCATCAAAGAGTGCACAGCACACGGTAAATTATGGTTGTTTGTGTTGCTGCTTTATTATTGAGGACAAAATCCTAATTTGAGAGGCTGAGAAAAGCATGTGCCAAAGCACATGCCCACAACCGCCCCGCACCCCCCCCCCTCCGAGCCACAGAGAATACCTCCCTGCACTCATTAAGTTAACATACCCTGAACTGATGACAAATATTATGTCCATGAGCCCAGTTACCTAGCTCTCTGATAACCCTGACCAAGTTTTGCTACAGTTTTGTGACAGCCTTAACATAGCCACAGCTAACATAGTCAAGACTGTATAGAAGATAAAAGCTTTAAAAATAATTAGTTATCAGAACATATTTCCATAGAAAAGCATCTTCATTGCTTCGTAAATGTGTTCCAAAGGGTCATTGTTATTATTATTTTTCGTTTTAATGATCTAGCCAGTTTGTTTACCATCTATTTTCAAATACACAAATAGAATATTTCTTTTCCTATCACGGGAGGTTCTTTTCCATCGGCTTCATGCAGCCTTTTATGGATGGCGTTTATGGACAATTCTTCTCCCCTAGACCCCTGGGCTGTTCTTGTCAACTAGTGCTGGTCACTAAGAGCTCTTCTCACAGTCTAGAAGAAATGTTGTTTAAAATCCATTCACTGCAATCTGCACTCTTCCCACCTCTCTAACTCCTGAATCACAGCCAAGAGAGAGGAATAATCAAAGAGAGTGGGCTATAGACAGAGGCAGGCTCGCGGTCCCTGGGACTTGGATGCTGTGGGATATGGGAAGCCAGGCTGGGAGCGTGACTTTGGGGGAATGCTTCCTTCTCGGTGCATGTGCTCACTTCCATCTCCATGATTAAGAATTTCCCCCACTCATCATGAAGTCAATGCTAAAAGGGCCACATGAAACTGCTTTGTTGAGGAAATGAGGCTTTATTTAGCAGCTGCCCAAGTTATGGTGTGAATTCCTGAGCTAGAAATAAAGTGCCCTTCTCTCCCTGGCAAACAGCTCTCCCTGGGAATCACCAACTGGCCTATAAGTGCTGGAGCTGTGGGGAGTGGCTGGGGGACTGGCTAGGCAGCCCCAGGATGCTATGATTTCTGGAGTGGACATTCAAAGCCTGTGTCCCCCTCACCCCTGACAACTTCCCTAGTCAGAGGTAGCTGTGAATGGGTTTCAGAGGGGAGGGGGGCACCTCTGGCATCACCAAATTGCCTGGGGACTGGTTCCAGAGCCCTTCTCACCTGGTGATGGACAGAGATGGTGGGTGTGGGGCCACAGCAGCCACTCTGAACATTTCGTTTCTCTGTTGATGGTGAGGGGGCTGTAGGGAGATTCAGATTATCCTGGACCCCATGCCCCACAAAGCCTGGAGCATGTTTATCAGGGTGCCAATAAAACTGGTGCGATTTATGGCTCTGCTTTTTAATTCATTCAATTCTCTGTTCATTGGGAGGTTAATGCTGTTGATCTATTTTCTCTTGAAACAAATAAAAACAATATGTGCTGACACCGGCTCAGACTTTTGACATGGACCACAGAGGTCAGCATTTAATTTTATATTTATAGACTACATGGACAATATTATCTGTATTAAAAACTGCTCACTCAATCCTTGTCATTTTTTGCCATTTGGGTCAGAGGCTCCTGTCTCAAATCGGGTTTTCCTCGGGTCCTCTCCTTTTCCCTCGCCACCTCTTTCACTCGTGCAGTCCTTTCTGGCTCCGGCTCTTTCTTTCACTGCTCAAAGTCTTGTTTCCTGTCTTTTGCTTTCACTGTGGTGCGCTCTCATTCCTCCTGCCACCCTTTCTCTGTCTCGCCGTTTTCTCATGCTCCTTCCGTTTTCTGGCCATCCGCTTTTTCTCTGCTGCCTTGCTCCCCTCTGTTATCCCTTCCACCCTTTTCCTCTTCCTCCCTCACACAGTTTTCTGGAAGCACCTTCACATGTGTCAAAAGTGAGAATCAAATTGATTGGATGTTTTAGGGGCATTCCCTGGGTTTTCTGATGTCCTGGATACAGCGCTGGCTGCAAACCATCAGGGCAGTGGCTTAAACACCAGCACCAGCACCAGCACCACCACCACCACCTGCTGCTGCTCCACAAGAAAAAGATGATGCTCCCAGAAGGATTTCCAGCCTCAGAGACTCTAGAGGTCCATTGTATGGGCTTCTGCGAGCCAAATCAACTTGACAGTCATAGATAGGTCTGGTCTTGGGCTTTTTCTATGGACTCGAGACTCTAAGTGTGGGCTAGAGGAAAGAAAAGGGGTGAAATTGCTGAGCTACTTTGAGCTTTGTAAGGGATAGTTTCACCTGAGACAGCTTTCAGGTGATTTCTGAGTTTAAACTGCCCGGCATACCGGTCATCCCATAACGTCTCCAGTAGAGGCATCATAATCAGTGCAAGTGTCTCTTGCTGAGTGTCTGTCTCCTGGGTTGACCCATCAGAAGTCACCTGGAATGATGAGCCGTTTTGTTTAATGCTAGAGCTAACCAATGTATTATAAAATATGAAATGGCTAGATAGCAGGAAAGCTGTCTTGGAAAGAATCCTGGCCCATCATAAACTAGTTCATCCATTTGAACAAATTCATGAAGTTTGCTTAGGTTCCGTCTTGCCTCTGTAAAGTGAGGCGGGTACAAGGTACCTTTCAGGACTGGTCGGTCAGATTTTGTGTGGCTGATGTCAGGCACGCTGTCTGCCACTGCATAGATGTGTGGGATAGTTAAGATTTTTCATCGCCTTGATTCGGGCTGGGTTTTCCGTGGTTCAGCAGTTAACATTTAGGAATCCCAGGAATCTCCAGCCATCTGACAAGGTCAAGCAGTTGTAAGCAGCCCTCACAATGGAATCAGATTCAGATGGCATGCCACACTCTCACTTGGGTCACCACCCTGCTGTGATTTAAAGGAAGCCTTAGGGGCGGGCATGGGGTGTGAGGGTGTGCGGTCTTTTTCCCATATAAGGAGACTGTGAAAAGACTTGCTCACGTTTTGCTGGCTCTGGCTTCTGCATCCGGGTCAGTGACTTCAGTTCTTTGGTCTTGAGCCAATGGTCTGCCATTTTGCCTGCAGAAGTTATCAGTGACCTGTCATCTGACGTGTTAACTGTCTTGGATTCACTGTCTCTATAGCCAAAATTTTGACCTGCTGACTGTGAATTCATGTTCCTCTACAGCCACTAGTTTGTGCTCAATCTGCCAATTATCAGCCACTGCAGTGACTCAAGTCAAGAGACACCTCCAGGCTAACATTTGACATACAGACTAAACCTGCCTGGACTCAGACTTGAGTCTCATCATGTGATCCATTTTACATATACATACATGTATAAGTGTCTCTTGTTTTGTTTCTCTAGAAAACTCAGCCTAGAACAATGAGCATTACATAGAGGCAAAGGAGGATATGCACTGGCATGTGGTGATTTAGGGAGGAGCACACCCTTTCGAAGTTACTGTATTGATAAAGTGGTTGCTTTGGAAATAACCAGACGTTTTTAAAGATGCAAAAAGCAGGCAATTCCTTGAAGATTTGGCCACCCGGGCCCTAATTTGGAACTTGTTGGTGAGGTGAGTCCCTGGTTCCGGAGGCAGAGATATCTTCCTGATGACAGTGCTGACTGTGGTCTGAATGCTCCATGATGAGGGAGCAGGGAATAGCAACTTTCTAATGAGCTTGCTCAACGATGCCCCCATTGGGTCTGGCCACCATGGTGCAACCTGAGACCCTACAGATAGGAATTGGGTTGCTGCAGCCCATGGGCACTCCTCTCTTGGCTTCTGTGTCCTCACCTGTGAAATCGGGGTAATGGTGTGCTGCTCCATCCAAAGATGACAGGAGGATTAATTAGATGCTATATTTAAAAGACTTTAGATCCTTGGAGGAAAGTGCAGTGTAACTGATATCTAAGAAGATAAAATATTTAAGCCATAGCCTCCAGGGGCCGTTAATCTTACTGTATTTTCAGCATTTTAGAAATTTTGTATGAAAACATTCTTTAAGAAAGCTTCTCTGCCCAGACAGCTGAGGAAGAAACACTTCCTAAGAGAGTACAATAGCTTGCATTCTTCTCCAAAGATCGGCCTCCTCCCTTTCCTCATCCGACTTACACCTACCAAGACAGAGAAACGAACGGCTGCCCCACATCATCAGGTTCTTATCTCTGCCAAATCAGTATATGGCAGAGGGGTTCAGAGGCCCAAAGCCATCAGAACACCCCAGCAGTTTCTGGGAAGGACACAGAATTTCTTCCCCATCAGATACTGGCAAAATCTACTTTTAAGCGACAATATTTCTTCCTCAAAGAAGACTATTTGAGCTAGATGAGATTTAATTAGATATACTTAGATCAACCTTCTTGCCTTATATGATGAAGCTGAGACCTAGATATTTTTGTTTGTTTGTTTTTTGGGTTTTTTGGCATCACTGCCCTCTGGTGGTGGGAGTAGGAGGCCCAGCCTTTGCTCCTATGGAGCCACTGCTGGAATTGAACCTCGATCCCAGTGGGCTGCAGTCCCGCGCACAACCAATATGCCACCAGGGCTCAGCCAAAACCTACATATTAAGTGACTTTACTAGAGGGTAGATTTTGGGTGGAGAATATCCTCTGGACCTTTCAACTACAATAAAGTTAAAGAAGTTTCTATTTCAGTTCCTATGTATTTCCTGGGCCTTCTCCTAGGTTCTGCATGCATCTGGAAGTAGCTTTGCTCTTAGTTCTCTTGAATGGGAAAGATTTTTTTTTTTGAATGGGAAGGAATTTTAAGTCCACTGTATTCTACTCAAATTTTCTTGGTTTCCGATTTAGAAACCCAGCTCAACCCACTTTAAAAGGAGAGGGAAATCTGCAAAGAGGATATTTTCCTGGGGAATTTACACACTAATACAGACTTGGTCTCCATCATTGGGCTTAATTGACAGAAGAATTGCATCAGATTTTTATCTAATGATTTGTTCAACATTCTTACAGAATTAAAAGAAAGTGATTCAAGTCAGTCTTTGGTAATTTGCTAATAGAATAATTTCCCATTCTACATCCTCTCTGACTGGGAGCTGTGGGTAATTGCATTTAAAATAATAATTAGTTTATTTTTGACAGTTTCACCAACATACAATTCACATATCATACATTTCACTAGTTCAATTACATTCATAAAAGCAATGCAACCATCACCACTATCAATTCCAGACTATTTCTTCTTCCTTGTACTCTTCATTGTTAGTTCTCCATTCCCTCTCCAGCCCCCCACCATACTCCTTTAAAGCTATCAAGCCAGTGGTTGTCTGTACAGGTTTATCAATCCTGGCTTTCAGATACAGAAAAATATACAAAATCCAAACAAAACACACACAAATTGTCTCCAATGGCAAAATGAAACAGAAAAAAATCTCACTTGGAAACAAAGTAGAAAACATTTAAAATTGGAACAATTATATATTGAATCAAGAGGGAGATCAAATGACTGCAGCAATCTGCCCAACAATGTGTCTGTCTGATATAAAGGACTTTCTCCTCACAGGGGATTCAGCTAAATCCACAAGCCGGAGAGGAGCTGTGACCGTGTTTTCAGCTTTCACTAATCCGTAGTCTCCTCCAGACCAGGGATGCAGAATTGGACTTCGATACTATTTCCTCCTCAAGATTTGGATTTTATTATTTACAATCTTTGGATCTCTTGTGTGGACTAAACTGACACCTCACCAAGATGAATGCTGGTTTTAAGGTAAACTTTTAAGATCCTGGATGCTAGTCTTTATGTCTGTACCACATTTTTCTTCACCACATTTTTCTATAGTTACCATACCATCAGTGATTACTTCACGGAGCAGGCATTGAGAAAGGCCATGTCATAAGAACTAATAAGCACTAACTTCTTTTGGATTAGGGCTATGATGAAGTGAAACTAAAAAATGATTCATATATGTTAGGCTTATATGTGTCTCTTGCCCACTTTAAAGATATTATTACTATTTTGTTGAAACACATCATAAATTATGCCATTGGGGCAAATGGTAGTCTTATTGACATTACCATAAATTTAGTTAAGAGTGTAGAATTTAAAACACTGTCAAGAAAAAGAATGTATGTATATATGGGGCTCTTTTTAAGACCAAACTACATAGATTGTTGATTTGTACAGTTTAACAATTTAAGTGACTAGACACTATGTACCCAAACAATGAGGTTTGGAGATAGGGTAAAATTTCCAATCATGTTCTTTCATAGAGGTAGAACTGGACTAAATATGTCATAGAAAAGCAAAGGGAGTATGGAAATGGCACATATTTGGTAGTCTTGAGTTGCCATTTTTCAAACATCGCAAGGAAAGAAATTTGAGTCAGGGTTCAATGACTTCCTCATACCCAGCCTTAGGATAGCAGTTGTCTGCTTCTTTTCACACTTGGACACTTCAGTCTTAGGCCTATGGGAATATTCATTTCCTTTCAGTGTCTGAGGAGCTCTGCTGGTGAAGTGCTTAGCTACTGGGCTGTGATCAGTGATTTAGAAGCACCAGCAGCTCTGAGGGAGAGAGACTGGGCTCTCTTTTTCTGTGAACAGTTACAGTCTCAGAAACCCCCAGGGGGTCACTCGGAGTCAGCAGGGACTGGGTGGAAGTGATTTCTGAGTTTGAGTGTAAAGTCCACTTCACTTAGTGGGAATCCCAATCAGATCCTTCTCATGTGGCTTATGAAGATGTTGTGTACATGAAGAGGGCAGGGTCTAAAGTCCTAGTTGTCTATAGTACACACACTGGGTGGTCAAAGACTGAATAAAACTAGGTCATAAGTGGGTAATTGCATCTTTGTGACAAAATGAAAAGGGGTCATAGCAGGCTACTAGTGCTGAGGGCCTTTGCCTGGTGGAGTGATGCAGAACGGTTCTGAGCCTTTTTTTTTTTCCGAGGGGGAGGGCACTTTCTTTCTCTTATATCATTTTCCATTGCAAGTCATACTCCATACCATTCCCTATTGCCAGAAGTAAGAAGAACACAATGAAATACATAAAGAGTAAAAGGATAGTGTCACAAAATACAGTATCCAGCCTCCAAATTAGAACTGAGAAAATACCAAAAACAAATATCTTGTCTAGATGGTATAGTGTTTGGATCATTTTTGACGTGAGTACTTCTTGGGTGACATCTTCTCCATCTTGTCAATCCAAACCCAATGTCATGGAGTCAATTCCACGTACAGGGGTCCTGTAGATCAGGGCAGAGCTACTCTCTAGGGTTTCTAAGGCTGTAAATCTTTATCGAAGTTGACAGGTCCATTTCTCTCCATTGGAGGAGTTGGTAGGTTCAAATTGCCCACCTTGCAGTTAGATCTTCTGTGCCACTATGGTCTCTCCATTCCACGATGCCTTCCGAACAGCCTGCCTCCCATACTTATATAAAGAGGATGGCCCCAGAAACTTACAATCCCTTTATCTGTGAAGAATCCAAGAAACCATAGGCCTTGAAACATTTCTCAATGAATGTTCATTGGTTTTTACTATTAAACTTTACCTCTTTTTAAACTGTTATAATAGCTCCTAACCTGGCTCTCTCTTGATTCTACTGCCTCTTCCTCAGATTTTATCATCACAAATTAATCTTCATAAACTTTCCTGATTCCCCACATGTATCGATGCTGTGTTTTAAAACCTTCAAAGATGTCTCATTTGCTTATGAAGTTCTGAGTTTATGCTGATGATTATAGAAAAATGACATTAAGAATGGCAATTGCTGTAAGTGCTGTCACTAAGTCACACACCTGTAGAGAGTTGGACTGACAAAAGTTGTGTGATAAATTTATTGACAATCACATCAATAACACAACAAACAAACAAAAGGAGCAACTGTGAAAGCTTCTTCTGTTTAATCAAAAACTGTATGGAATTTAGTATCATGTTTTAAGGATTAAGGCCATGGTTTCATGGGACATCCAACTTAATAAGTCTAATAAAATTTCCAGTGCTTCTGTTCTCCCTTCTAGTTTATTGGGTAGTGCCTTCAATCATAAAAGCTTATAAGTACTCAATGTAGAACCATTACTCTCTAGTCACCTGAAACAACAAAGGAAGAAAAGTCTATGATAGGAGGGAGCTGAAGGTGTGGCTAATTGCTTCCAGAAACAACTGCCCCCATTGCTATGAGATCAGAAGAATGGGGTGGCCAGCTACCATTGCTGAACATTTTGATCAAAAGTTCTACCAAAGAATCCAAATCAAAAGGGGGAAAGTGCAGAATAGAACTTCAAATTCTTCATGGAATCCAGATTTTTCTTTTTCATGGAAGCTGAACAAATCCTTGAGACTCTTGCCTTGATATAACCTTTAAACTTTAAAACAAAGCAAAAATATCCCCTGAAGTCTTCTTAAAACCATGCAATAGTATAACTCAACTAGTAAAAAAAAAAAAAACAGTCCATCAAGCTTTAGGTAGCTTATACAGAATCAAACCAAAACCTCGAGTCCATGTATTAGATAGAAAACTTAGAGGAAAGTGAGTTTATGTGAACGGAGGAGAAACAATTTAAAGGGAAAGTGAAGCTTGAAGAATGTAATCAGTGTCACAGGTTTGTACATCTATAAATTGTTCAAATAAAGCATGTTCAACTTCATATATTCTCAACAACAAAAATTAAAAATCTCTTTAAAAATTACCCTTGGGCCTGTGAGATAACAGGCAGATGCCTAAAATTCTGGATCCTTGACATATGTTTCAAATGCCCCACCTTCCGCTCTCCCCCATCAGGATCCAAGATCTCTCTCCGCATCTTGTGTGTCCATTAGGAGTGCACAAAACACTCAGCTGCTCACTTCTCTATTCCAGGACCTTAAGAAATACAGTAGGACTATACAAACCTTTCAGTATTTGCATATTCTTTCTGGGTACAGGGGCAGTCCTTCCTTCTCTTTCAGAGTCATGTTGGGCCTGCACAAATGCTGTCCTTTTTTAACCAGGTGACATTTCCCATCTAGAATGACAGCACCTTCTTAGGTTTTACCAATCAACTTGGCTAAGAAACAGTCAGTGCTTTTTTCCAATAGCTGAGATTAGTCTAAGAGCAACATTATAGGTCAGGAATCATTATCCACCAGACTAACATTAGACCCAGCCAGGGAACTTTAGAGACCCTTGTGCCCAGACTGTTGCTGTAAACATATGCATCAAAATTCTTAGCATAGAACTCGAGTATCATTATTTTACACTCTTCCCAGGTGCGTCTAAGTCTCAACCTTTGCTAATTGAATAACCTCAGGAGATTAGAGACCATTTGAGTCCCAGGCCTTACTCCAAACCAATAATGTTAGAATCTCTGAGGGCAAGTCTTGGACATCAGTGTTTTTAGAAACCCTTTTTAGTGTCGACAGCTATTTTTCTCAATCAATTTCTTTGGAGGTTCTTCAAGTGAGAATAGAAAAGGGCAAAGAATATTTAGTACAAAGTGGTATAAAACATATGCAACATAAAGATACATACAGTTCCTGACCTTTGAAGCTGGAAGCAATTAAAACACTCCATAAGCCCAGCTCTGATAGTAATTCCACAGAACAATCAGTGAGTAGCCCAAAAGGGACTGGTATTGACCTCATTGCTTTTTGTAGAGTAAGTTCCATATAAGACTTCATCATGGGAGTCCCATAACAAAAATCCGATTGCTATTAAGTCAATTTTGGCAGAGTAGAACCCAGTTGTCATCTTTATGGAAGCAGACTGTCCCATCTTTCTCCCACAAAGTGATTGGCGGGTTTGAATTGCTGATCTTTCATTTTACAGCTTTCTTCAACAAAGAAATCTTTTTGTGGCTACCATGCTGTCCTAATTTTCTCCTCCTCTTCTCTGCACTGGTATAATGATGATGATGATGATAATGATGATGATGATGATGATGATGATGATGATGATGATGATAGTCACAGTCTATGACTTTCAGAGCAGCAACTCTCTCCTGGTCATATGCAAATTATTACATGTTCATTATCTTGTTTAACTATCATGACTACCTTTGGAGCTGGGCATGTCTATATTCCTGTTTCACAGATGAATAATCACTATAACCAAGAGATTGGTAAATTAAAAAAGTACAAAGTATGTCTGAAAATAAAATTATAGACTAATATGCCTGATGAACATAGATGCAAAAATTCTGAACAAAATCCTAGCTAATAGAATCCAAAAATATATAAAACAAAAGCTGAGTAGGATACATACCAAACATATAAAGATGGTACAACATTAGAAAAGCAGTCAGTGCAACATATCACACAAATGAAATAAAAGAGTCACATGAAAATCTCAGTTGAAACAGAAAAGGTATTTGACAAATTCCAACACAGATCCTTCATACTGAATACATTCCCCTTGGAAACAGTGCCCCGACAAGTGTACCATTTATCACCAGTCCTATTTAATATTGTTCTGGAAGTCTTAGAGCAACAAGGCAACAAAGATAAATTAAAGGTAATCTAAAAAAAAGTAAATTAAATTTTAAAAAGACATAAAACACTCTATATGCAGGTGATATAGTCCAATAAAAGGAAAGGACTTGGTACAAAAATCTTGGAAATAATTTAAAGATTCAGCAAAGTAACAGACTCCAAAATCAACATATAAAAATTAGTTGGGTTTGGGGATGCCAACAAAGACCTCTGAAAGGGAGTACAATAAATGAGTTGAAACAAAATGTATATGAGTTGTTCATTGAGCAAGTCTTGTATCCACATTGCTCACCATATACAAAAACAAACTCAATATGTATCAAGGACCTAATTGTAAAACCTAGAACTATAAGAATGAGCAATTGAAACATTGGGACACATCTAGGGGCCCTAATTCAAAGCATGGAGCTCTGGAGGCTTAATGATTGTGCACTAGGCTCTTAACTGCAAGTTCCCTTTTCAAAAGCATGGGCTGCTCTGAAAAAGAAAGATAGGACTTTCTACTCCTATAAAGAGTTATAGTCCAGGAAAATCAAAGGGATGTTCTACCCTGTTCTTGGCATTGACTGGATGGCAGAACGAATGACAATATGTGGTATTAATACACTCTGAAGCATAATGAGAGGCACACAAATAACCACACAAAACAGAGGACTGGGACTTCCTAAAGCTCAGATACTTATGTGCAGTGAAAGGTTTCACCTAGAGAGTGGCACTGAATTATACATGTAGGAGTTTTTGGATTACAGAATATTTTGTTGTATATATTCTGCCACAATTCAAAAATTAATAATTACTCGAATAGCAATCATAACATGAAGAAAATGTTCTAAAATTGATTGTGGTGATGCTTGTATAACTCTTCTTGATATGATTGCACTACTGAATTGTGTGACATGTGGATAAAGTACCAAGAAAATGTTTTGGGTTTTCTTAAGGAATAAAAAGGGAACCAACAGACGTCACTTCCTAGTCTCTTAGGCTGGATATGGTGCTGAAGTCTCTCTACATTGGTGACTCTGCTGGTCTCTGACCTGCACATGATACAGCTTCCTGCCTCACAGCATCACACAAGCCATGATAATCTGACAAACTGACCAACTAGTGACAGAGTTACGGTGACACTTCCTGCCTGATGTTTAACCATTGGATTTTTACTGTCAGTCACTTCACACTCACAGGGGTGTACATGGCCGGCTAGCAAGTGATCTCAGATTTGAAGTTTATAATCAGCTCATATAGTTCATGTTCTTACTGCTATAATATAATGTGCAGCTTCTCATTAAGTATTTTGCAGTTTTCAAACTTTAATAACTTTAGTTATTGGTAGAATAAAAATGATCTTCCTGGTAATTTTCTCTCACAGATATTAGACTTGGATTGTGTTTTCCAAAGTACACAATTTTCCTTCTATCTTATGGTGGCTATTTCCCTCACAGAATGATAATGTTCCTAACCAAGTAACACAGCTACCCCAAATTTAAAATATTTGCTTTTAAATGCCACTTAGATATTGTTTCTGCCCTACCTATAGCCCAAGTTATTAAAATTTAACAGTAAAAAAGAGCTCATGAAGACCTGTATTAAAATGTAACAGGTAAGCAAGTTCAGCAACATGCTTAACGAGAACAAGAACCTTGTGTTTCATAAAGGAGAGCTTGGAGGGCACTTTGGAGTGCTGCCTTCAATTCTGAATGCCCGAGGCACAGACCTGGGCCCTGCAAAGATGTCCAACTTCTATGGGATGGAGAGAAGTCAGAAAACACTCATTTCTGCATATAGAGAGCTCCAACAGAGGTGTGATTTTTCCCTTGGCACATATTTTCTTTTTATTGTAAAACCTCTTGAATATATCTGCTAATTAGTTGGGGGTAGAGCAAGTACCCACCCAACTTTTATCCTTAGTTCCTGGTGAAACCAGAAAGGCAGCTGTTTTAGACTGTGCTTTCCTAGGGAAGCTTCATTTAGACAGAACTCCCTGATGATTTGGTTCTTATGGCTTCTGCTCCAGTGTTAGACAGCACTGTGCATGTCACCCAGTTCTCCTATCTCGTTGTTTGCATATGTGGTACATGTGTATGTGTGTGTGCATGTGTGCGCACTAGCTCACAGTAACTCAAGAATTGTAGGGAAGACATTAGCAGACATTAGCTACTGTTGTTCGTCACTTTCAAGTCAAGTACAACTCATAGTGATCTTATGTATAATAGTACAAAAGGTTACCTGATCTTGTGTCACCATGATTGCTGTCATGCTTGCTTCATCAAATCAGCAGCAGTGTCAGTCTACCTCACTGGAAACCTCTTTGCTGGCCCTTAAATTTAACAAACAAGAATCTTTCTAGTGATTGCTCTTTTATGATGATGAGCCAAATTATGCAAGTCAAAGCTTGCCATCCCCATTTATGTATTTCTGCTCACATTTATTCTTGAAAGAAAGAAAGGAGGCCTGAATTTCAGGCCTCAGGCTGGAGCAACTGCACAAATGGACAAGTAGATGAGGATTAATGAAGTCCAACCACTTGTATCACTGGTTCCTTATTCATTAAAATGGAAAAATCTAGGTTTTGAAATCAGACTATATTCTGAGATGGTTTGGCATTGCTATTCTTTTTGTGGCTAGGAAATGGAGTTTGCCAAGAAGGGAGTTACTTTTTAATTGTACCATAAAAAGACAGATTCTGGAATTGAAAAAGGAATTTGGAAGATAGGTAAAAGCAGATTATTCTCACCACTCTTGGATTGTGCTACACATGGACTTGGATCCAAAAAAGGTCTATATGCTTTGTGGCAAATGTCCTGAATAGAATAGATTGACACCTAGAATTTTATCTATTGAGGGTTTTACATACATTGTCTGAGAGGAGGTACAGTGTTCCTCCCTGCTTTCTGCATATAAGCATCTTTTGGCTTCATTAGAACATGCACTAAGCCTGGGTCTTTCCAAGGTCATAGCCTGGAACCTAGGATCCTCGGTGGCAGTTGGAGAGCTGACATATGTTTTGCTATCTTCAAAGATCCTATGAAGTACTAAGAGAGTAAAAGAGTATTGCTACTAGAATACAATTTCGTATAATCATGGGTTTATTCCAAACAATACATGTTTAAGCATGTCCTGCTATGAGTGGGTGACTGCAGACAGGTTCTCTCAGGAATGCGCTTGTTCTAGTCTCACCAGAGTGCCCACCAAAACAATGTCCAGTCAAACAGTGACTTTCTGGAGGGATCTGCTTGGCAAATCAAGACAGAGGGAGTGATTGTGACATTTTTTATCCTAAAAGGGTAATCATAACATATTTTCTCAAAGGACCCAGGACAATTGCAGGGGCTTATTTGGAAGAGATTATAGGAAAATTTAAGATCTCATTAATGAGAAAAAAGGCAAGGAATATTGCACTTGGAAATGTTTATCATCACAACAATGCAACAGCAACAATGCAACAAGGAGACAGCAGAAGCTGTCTTAAGAGAATTTCTTTGAGAAAACTTACCCTATCCACTCTACAACTTGGGTCATACTCTTCAGACTCCCCCCCCCTGCCCCACCACCACCACTAAATTCAAAGGGAACAATATTTGAATCCCTCAAGGATGCCAACACTATCGTTCTGACATGGTGTAAATCCAAGAGTACAGCATTCATACAAGAGTTAGACCAGTGTTCCTCAAAGGGGGAATACCAGTTCCTGGAGAAGGGCCAGAATGCTCCTAGGAGGTGGGGAGGTAGGGGAGGAGGACGACTGAAAAAGCAGATGTCTATACTTTATACCGGAGTATAGACTATCATGCAACACTTTTTCATTGTCAAGGGGTGCTGAATATTTTTTTCTCTCTAGAAAGGGAGGGATAGGCCAACAAGTTTAGGAACCTATGGGTTAGAGAAATGGAAGCACCATCTTCAGAAGCATATCATCCTGGACAGAGGATATGAAGTAAACAATAGCTTCACATTTTGATATTTTTCTTTAATGTTTCTATTTTTTTTTGTGGCAACATTTTAAAAATTTATTCTTGGATTACAGAACACTTTAAAGAACTAAACACTGAGTGGCAAAGAGGAAGAAGAAATTTCAGAAGGTGAAGGCTTTCCACAGATTCATGGAAGGTGAATGGAGCTACTTATAGGGTGGAAAGTGAGTTGAATTGCAAGGTGCACAGCAGAGGCGGAGAGAGTCTGAGAATCTAGCAGAATAGAGAACTCGCTGTCTTCTCTTATCCTTGTCTCCTTTGAACTAGGTCGAAGACATCTCTAAGGGCAATGGTCCCAAGAACTCTTGCTCTCTCCGCTCTTCCAGGGAAGAGCCCTAGTTTCAGAGTGAAACTTGCAAGTCAGGCTCTTCTCTTGTTCATGTTGGCATTTCAGGAACTGATGGTAAGTCTTTTCTCATTCACACACAAACTTCACATGGACCGCAGACATGGCCACCAATCCCCCTTGTCTTTTCTCTTGGTGTTGCTGATCTCCCTCATGGTCTCGTGTCATTGACTGACCATTCATATTTAGACCAATGGCAACTTATATTCCTATGTAATTTGAGAGTATCACTTTCCCTGAAGACCTGATAATAAAATTCATTATCTAACTATTGTATTTTTTTTTCAATCAGATAGGTAAAAAATGGTAACTCAAAAGGGGAACACTGTAGCAGGGAGCATAAATGTCCAGTGGGAGAAGAGACCTGGACAGGCTCCTTGAAAATATTACCCCATACAACACACAAGTGCCTATCAATAGATGAATAGATAGGAAAACAGTGGCATACACATATACTGGCATACTATTCAACTATAAACAGAAATTCAATTGTGCTTTACAAGACCACAGGGATGAGCCTAGATAGCACTATGCTGAGTGAAAGAAGCCAGGCACAAGTGGAAAAATATATAAAGCATCTAGACTTAGAAAATGCATAGAGACAAAAGTGATTTTCAGGGACTTGGAGGAGGGGAGAATGGAAATTGCTTAAACAATGAAAACAAAGTTTAAAAAATTAAAAAGTACAATGGAAGCGAAGTAGAAAATATTATTTGGGGGAATTACCAATTTTTACGTATCAGGTTAAACCAACAGTTTATTATCAGGTCTATAGGGAAATCTTGATGTTACTTAGGAATATAAATCAACATTTAACTAAATATGAATGGCCAACCAAGGACATAAGACCATGATGGAGACCAGCAGCACCAAGAGAAAAGCCAAGGGACATTATCTGTTGTATGGTCTTGAAGGGTCACTCAGGGTTCAATGTAAGCAGAAAGACCACAGGGAAGTTAGTGGTTCTGAAAATATGAGGACTGGAAACCAGTTTCAGCAGCTTCAGGTCAAATGTTGCAGGTCATTGCAACATTGCCATGGCAGGGCCGTGAGTTTCCTACCCAAAGCTTTGAGTTCCTTGGCTGTAGTGTCCAGCATCCAGGAGTCATCTATTTGAGGTCCCAAGATGAATTCTCAGCCCCTGGCGAGCCCCGGTGGAAAGTCTTAGAAATAGCCGGGGTACAAGCTCCCCTGGAAAAACTGAA
This sequence comes from Nesogale talazaci, assembly GCA_004026705.1. Classification (NCBI taxonomy): domain Eukaryota; kingdom Metazoa; phylum Chordata; class Mammalia; order Afrosoricida; family Tenrecidae; genus Nesogale; species Nesogale talazaci. Next base: position 95,935 of record PVJH01000489.1, on the reverse strand, counting down.
AATGCTCACTGCCACCGAATCCACTGTACCTCATAGTGACCAGAGTAGAACCGCTCCTGTGAGTTTCTGAGACTCTTTCTGAGGAGAAAGCCTCATCTTTCTTCCGAGGAGGTGGCTGATGGTTTTGAACTGCTGACCTTGCACATAGCCATTACACACATAAGAAATGTTCTGAGCCATATTTTCCTCTGTGTAAGTGTAAATGTATTTTTATCTGTACTCCCATTCACACCTAGTTTCCATGAAATTAACAGTTTGGGAAAACAGTTTGATTGTATACAATTTGACTCTGGCAGGCCAGAGCTTCAGCAGTTTCAGGTCAAATGACTGGTCAATGGATTGTCAATTCCTTGGTATCTCCCAATATTGCCGAGCAGAATGATGAAAATGTGGAGCACAACTTACTCACAAGTACCATTGATATGTGTTCAGATACACTTTGAAAGGAATTAAACTTCACTCATAGTTAACCATACCCTGCACACATTAGGCATTTAGTAGAGGTTGGGGGTGCTGATACTTTGATATGCTGATACTTCTACATAACTTGGCATTGTTGGGAATCAGAATACATTCCTTCAGCCTCTCACATTTTCCCCAGGTTGACCGCTTGTGTAAAACAAGGCAAGCTTTGCAGTCCTCCTAGACTGACACTTTCATTGTCTTGGTTAATGGCAACTAGCTCAGGCCAAGGGTGCCATCTCGTTGTTAGATGCCATCCAGTAGGTTCCGACTCATAGAAACCCCTATGTACAACAGACCAAAGCACTGCCTGGTCCTCATCATGGTTCTTATGTTCAAGCCCATCATTGATGCAGTTCCTATAGAAATCCATCTTGTTGAGGGTTTTCTGCATTTTCACTGCCCCTCCACTTTGCTAAGCATGATGCCCTTCTCCATGGACTGGTGTCTCCTGACAACATGTCTAAAGTACATGAGACAAAGTCTTGCCATTATTGCCATTAAAGAGAATTCTGGCTGTACTTTTTCTAAGAGAGATCTGTTAGCTCATTTGGCAGTCCACAGTACTTTCAATATCACCATAATTCAAATGCTTCAATTTTTCTTCCATCTTTCTTATTCAATGTTCAACTTTTACAAGCAGATGAGGCAATTGAAAGGAACTGGCTTGGGTCCTGACCCAAGGACCCAATCACCTGACCCAATCACCTCAGTCTTCAAAGTAACATTCTTGGATGCTGACACTTTAAAGAGGTCTTGTACAGCAAGGTCGTCCTGGGGAAGGCCTAATTCACTGGTTTCTTTGACTGTGAAACAGCAAATCGGGAGGGAGGAGTGGCCTTTCAGAAGGCGCCACTGAGCTCGTTTTCTAGGGCTAAACTGACCTCTCTTCAAACTTCTAAATGGTGTAGCCCCACCTTGTGTCCTGCTGCATAATAAATGGTGGTCCTAACAATAACTGGTCAGGCTCCCGTGATAACCAAAGTGCAGGTTGACAGTAGACCCTTGATCAATACACCTTTCTATCTGTAGGATTGTTACAAATAGATGTTTTATTTAAATGAGACAATGCTAAGCAACACGCCAATGATCAAGCTGATAAGGTACAGTAAAAGAGTTTAATGTGAGTTTGATACTCAGCTCACAATCACACACACACACACACACACACACATATTCACACGTGTATTTACAGTCACTTTCCCTCCTTCCCCTGACACACAAGCCCATGGAGGAGAGAGTCCTGAAATATCCCTAAAATAAACCATCCATGAAAATGCTGGGGAATAACAGGTGTCAGAAGTGAAAAAAACAGCAGCGAGGAGGCACACAGAAGCAGGGTGAAAGAGCATGGGCTGGTGGTAAGCCCAGAGTTGCTGTCCCCTCCCTGTGTGGCCTTGTGGACACTAGAATTTTACCATTATATTTATAAATGAAGGAGTTCTGGTAGTGGCATTGAGTCAAGACTGGACTACTAATCAAAGGTCATTGGTTTCACTCCCCCAACTGCTCTGCAGAAGAATGATAAGACTACCTGTTCTGTGAAGTTTTACAGCCCTGGAATCAACTCAATGGCAGTGAGCTTGGTTGGGTTTGGAATCCCTAAGTGGGTGACCTGATGTGATACAAATGGTGAATGTTCTCAGCAGCTGTGTGGTCACCACTTCACATGTGCAGCCTTCCAAATCTCCCACATGTCCCATGCAGCAAGCTCCTAGCCTCCCTCTTTGGATAATAGGATATTAATGCATCCATTGCAGAATATAGAGAAGGATTCAGAGGCAAGGTCTGTGCTTTCCCTCACCATGTTTGCTCCTAAGACTTTGAGCTCCACAATCATAGAATGAGGTTGACCCAACAGGGAAAGGCCAAGTTGTTAGTCTACTAATGTGTGATTGCATATACCACCTGCAGTGGCCTGATGCTAACTCCTACCCCATTTGAGTGGAGTGTGGAGACACACTCCAGCTTTCCAACTGATTTGCTAAATTCTCTGTTGTCTCCTGGACTAAAGCTAGGATTGTAGCTTTCATCCCAAAGCCTTCCTCTGTTCTGCTTTTCCAGGTTGACATGCATGCTGCAAGGGACAATGGTTGCTCATTGGTTGAGCTCTCACCTTCCACAAGGAAGACAGCAGTTCCATTTCCAGACAATGCATCCAACTCTCTCCCATCGTCTGTCAGTGGAGACTTGAATGTTCCTGTGTTGTTGAATTCATTTCAACATGGCCATTGAACTAAAGTGAACTAAGAAGAAAGCTTTGTGATCTATTTTCCAAAAATCATTATGGTCTAATCCACAGTTGATAATAGACCAGGAAGTATCTCATTTCACTGTGTAAATGTACAAGGAGTCACCCTGAACCAGAGGTCAACTCACTGGCACCAACTATCAACAACCAAGAATGCATTTTGTGGGGGCCAGGGAATGCTATACTTCTTCCAGAAGTCACTCATTTCTAGTTGTAGAGTTGCCTCCACAGTCTGGCCAGATGCTGGGTGACTGGATGAACCATCACCCCCACACACACTGGACACAGGCTGGGGAAATGTTCTAGCATCCACACCAGCTGTATACCCCACCTCCCCCAAGATCTCAGGGCATTATCTGGCACCGGGGGGAGGCGAGATCCTTGGATTTTGTTTTTAGATCAATTCGTCTTCTGCACTCTGGAGAGGTGAAGTTTATCTTTTTAACAACATCAAGAGACTTCATTTTGCATATTAGAAGTTCACCAGGTATTAGGTAATTTAGATAATAAATTCTTTTCAGAGTGACCCATCATCTCAGTATTTATGTATTTTTTTTCCACTGAAAGGATGGGAGGCATAAAAGCAAGCTTTGTAGTTTTATATCTGTCAGCTCATCACATAAATATCTCAGTACTACTGATCTTATCATCATAAAACTTCCATTTGTATAGTGAGCCATGTCACGTTGGCCTGTTACACAAAAAGTCCTCGTGACATCTCTCTGTAGGCTGCTGAGAGACAAGGCATGTGCTGTATTTGGAATGAGCTTCTCCAGAGAGAAGAAGTAATGGCAGAAAAGGAGCCCCGTTTCTAAGAACAACAACTAAAGGTGTTCTGGGCATGTTGCCAGAATTAGGTTCTTTAGGACAGACACATTAAGAAACAGCATGGGAGAGAGGATTGTTGCCCTTTGTGGTCTTGGTACACCCAGGGCTTAAGTCCATCTCTGTTCAATTGTGGGGTTAAAAATGACAAGACCTGTTTTTCATCCAAACATTCATTGGTAGCTGCTATCCCCGCCCTCCCTCCTACCACCCCTGTTGGCAATTGTGCTTGGTTTGGGGGACACAAAGTGAAACACCTTTCTTTCAGGAGACCCTGATCCAGGGAAGACTCGTATCCTAGGTGATCAAATGCAATTCTGCATGGCAAGTAGTCATGTGGAAGGAAAGGCTCAGTTCTGTACCAGGGCTCGGGAGAGTGACAGTCAGATAGGACTTCAAAGTCTAGGATCATGAAAGAAATTTAGATGTTCGGAAGAGAGGGAGCACTAGAACTGATGGTGATTACTCAATTCATTTTAAAAGTGATTTACCATAGGAAAAGAAAAGTTCTAAAATTGATTGGGGCAATGACTACACAATTTCTGATATGATTGAAAGATTGAATTGTATGATATGTAGATAATATGCCAATAGAACTGTGTGTGAGAGAGAGGGGGAGAGAGAGAGAGAGAGAGAGAGAGAGAGAGAGAAGTAGATGTTTACCAGAGAGAAACAGGATGGTGCCCAGGCAGGGAGAAAAATGGAGGTGAAGTACACCAAGTCTTCATATATAAATTTAGATCATTCCTTAAGAGAAAAGTATGAGAAATAGATTCCAGCTGTGGTGCCAATGGACATGACCTGGTGGGAAATACTTCCCAAATCCATAGCACCCATTTGTACAGATTGTTGTCTTATTGATAAGACTGTCAGGTCACATCCATTGACTGGCCATTCAAATGACCCCTCCTGTGGGAAAACTTCCCTGCCTCACAACTAAAGAATACTAGCTTTTGACTAACCTCTCCTAAATTACTCTATTCTATTTTCTTCAGTGAGCTTGCCATCATCTGGCGTGTTTTTTTTTTTTTTGGTGTGATAACTATTGTGCCTGTCTCCTTATGATATAATTTAAGGACAGGGGATGTGGATTACTTGGCTCTGGTTCCCAGAACATAGAGGAGCCCATAGGACAAAGTAACCCACTTCCAAAACAAATTCCCCTATGATTTCTGAGGCTGAAAATCTTTATAGGAGCAGATAGCCTCACCTTTCTCCTAAAAAGTAGTTGGTACAATTCAAATTGCTGATCTTGTGGTGAAAAGCACATAACCCACAGTACCACCAGGACACCTGGCATATGGTCCTTGCTTAATAGATAGATATCAATCTCAGAGGTGATTAGAAATAAAATCTGAGCTGATCCTTCTCTTGACTCAAGAAGTCTTCGCATTATTGCTATTTTGCTTGAGGCTGGAGCTTCATCCCCAATGGAGACAAGCCATTTCCAAGGCCAAATGCATCTCTGGTACTTACGTCTGTGACTTAGTCTACATCATCTACACAGAAAGGGTTATGCTTTGGATATCAGCTCCCCAATCACACTACCTCCAATCTATACAACATGCACCCAGGTATTTCAGCTAATACTTACAGATGCCAGGATTCTTTAGCAAGACTAATATTGCCCAGTTTCTCTTGACATTGTGGCTGCAATGATCAGCCCACAGAACAAGGATGCTTAGACTGGGCTTCTGTGGAACAGCAGAAGCCACTTCATCCTTCTTTCCTCATATTTTCATGAATTTGCAATTAATAACCCCTTCTTATAGTTAGTTATACTTGATTTGGGAACCCAAGGGAAGACTTGACATCAATACCTTTTGAGTATAACTACTTCTTACTCCGTTAATACTTATTAAGCAGCAGCTGTTTTCCAGACACTGTGGCAGGACCAGGGTCACAATTAGGACAATGGTAGAACCATTCACTGACCTCTCACAGCTCATAGTTTGAGGAAGACGGGTGCTAAGCAGACTGCCACACAAGTAACTGTTAACCGTATTTACCTTGAAGGGCTGTAATGAGGTTTCAATGTGATAATGTGTGTGAAAGCATTTTGCACTGTGTGTGGTGGCTAAATTTCAACTTTCACTACAACTCTAGTTCCTTAGGGCTCCTTGATGCTGTAACTGGATACATCCTCCCCCGCCCTCCCCCACCCCAAACCATCTGGTAAATGGATGTATTAGCAGTTTGCAACTCATCTACCAGGCCTTTGATGACCCAAAAGGTGAGTACCAGAGCAAGGCCAATTGACTCTGGGGCATGCAGTCTCAATTCAGCACTAGGCTGGGGGTGAGGCAAAGCTGAAAGACGTGCCTGTAATAATCCTTTTGAAACATTAATTTCTTTAGAATCACCTTGTGCTGAAATGGGCTCAGCAGATTTAACCCAACACTGGGAAACTGCGACAGAAACATTGCAGGTACTCAGGGTCCCAGGTAAAGACCCACCTTGAGCCTGAGGGCAGAGCGCTGAGGAAGGGGTTGGGGATCAGAGGGCCTGCAGCCATTGTTCTGCTATGATTTTTGTTGTGCTTTAGGCTTTAAAATCCCACCTTTTGAGGTCTGGCAAGATGGCTACTCATGCTTGGCACTCCATGGAGATGGGTAAGTGGGGAGATTTGGGGACTAAGTGGCGCTTCCAAGGACATTGGATACTTCCCAGGACAGCACAAAGTGCTTCCCTGAACCAGGAGTTGACTTCTACCCCATCTCCTGTACCAGCTGCAGAATTCTGGGAATCTAGGCCTACTGTAGGATCTAATCCTACCTTGTACCACTTGTGCTGCTGCAGATCCCACTGCATCTATCACCTCCTGGCTTTTGTGTCTTGGCCACTGTGTCCCAAGCTTTTCAGATGATCAGGGGCCCTTGCAGTCATGGTGCCTCAAATGACACCAGGCCCTCTTGCGGCCCACTGATGGATCCATCCTCAAAGACTGGCATTTTAATTTCTACCTTTTCCCTGCTCTGCCCATCATTCCCTTGCCCTCTGTGCTCTAAGCGATGGAGCTGCACAATAAGCCAACAGATGTAGTTGAGGCCCTTTTCCTGCCTTCCTCTCTACAGTTCCTCTACTCAGGAAGAGACCACTTTCATCTCAACTGCAGCTACTACTATAGTCATCTGCCATAGCCCTGGCCACCATGCTCCAAATTTACCAGCCACCCAGCAGAGGTCCCAGCAACTGTAGTTTGATACACCAAAAACCCCAGAGCTTCCCTGCTCTCTGTATTTGGAGTGGGAAAGCTTTGCACTAAGCTTACAGACACAGTTGAGGTGTTTACTCCACCTAACGACAGTACTTATAGCTGGGAAAAACCACCCCCACCCCCACCCACCCTAACCCCCCAAGTTATACACTCCCACATCTAGGCCAGCACTTTCCTTCTGACCTAATCCTGCATTACAGGACAGACTCTACGGAAACCTGAGAGTTACTAGAATGTGACACAGCATGGCTTGAGAGACTGATGACTGAGAGGGAGATCCAACCTGTTCTCCAAACAACATATTTCAGATAGGCAGGATGTCCGCAGAAGCATTTCCACCAACCTCTCGGAGAGAAAGTCCAGAACTCTTTGGAAATGGTACCAAGTTCCTCCAAAATTAAATGTAAACAGTAAGCTGTTCCAACAGCCTCAGCAAGAAAGCAAAATTCAAGATCAGAGGATGAACCAAACCTAAAGGCATTCATAGAAAGGCAGATGTTGACCTGCTACAGGAAGAAATCTTCAGAATGCTGCTTAGAGCCATACAGGATACAATGGAAGCAAAATGGAAAAAGTATGAGATGGTAGAGGAGACAAAGGCCATGCACCAGAGGGAAACAAAAATTGAAAGATGAGGTAACAAAAGCCAGTGACAAATTCACAGGTGTCACCAACAGACTTGAAGAAACAGAGAATCATACCAGTCACTAGAGCAAGGATCAGCAAACTCTTGAGACTGAAGAGCCAATTCTGTCCCCCTGACAACTTTAAAATCACCCAAGAGTCTTAAATATGTTTTTCCAAACAAATTAAATCACTGTAATCTGAAATAAAAACCTTCAAATGTTTTCAATGTTATTTCATATGTGAACATTCACACTGAAAGAACCTCGTATAGCTGGAGAGCCACAGTTTGCTGACCACTGATCTGGAGGATAACCAGGCAGACTTCAACAAACTAGAAAGACAGTCAAAGAAGATAATCAGAGAAGCTGAATACAACCTGAGAACAATGTCTGATGCAATGAATAGGAACAACGTTAGCATAATTGGATTACCCAAACAGGACACAATGTAGAAGTCAACATAAAAAATAGTATGGAGTTTTAAGATGGAAACTTCTCCAACTTAATGAATAAAAACCAGGCAACCATTCAAGAACTAAATGAAAGAACTAGAACTAAAGTTAGACTGAATCCCAAAAAGAATTCACCAAGACATACAAAAGTTTAAAATATCCAACTTTGAGGAAAAGGAGAAAATATAAGCTAGGGAAAGAAAGCACTTATAAAGGTACCCAAATAAAAATATGCCGAGTTCAGACATATCAGTGACACCATGAAGGAATGGAGAAAGTGGAGCAACATATACCGAAAAATTGAAAGAAAGTAAAGAAAACCCAAGAATACTCTATGCAACCAACTTATCTGTCAAGATAGATGGAGAAGTAAGCCTTCTTGGACAAAGAAATACTCAAAGAATATGTTAAAGGAAGCCCAACCTCATAAAAAAAATTCTTGCTGACCCAATATGGGTAGAAAAACAACACACCCACCAACCATAAATAAAAGACTGCCACATAGAACACCATCATTCAGAGAACAACAAATTGAAAATAACCCCCAAGATAGCACTGACTTAACAGTTAAAATAAAGAAAAAATAAACCATATATTTCATGCACAATGCACTGATAAAAAAGGGAGTTGAAAAACACTCAACAAAAAAGGTATATCATGACTTCAGGGTGCACAGATGGATGTGAAACCCTGAGTGTCAATAAATTTGGCCATTAAAATCAGAGGTTAGTAGACTGACTTAGAAAATACAACCTATCAATATGCTGCCTACAGGAGACACATCTCAAGATTACAAACAAAAATAGTATGAGAATCAAAGGTTGAAGAAAAATATACCAAGCAAATGGCAATTGAAAAAAAGCAGGGGTTGCATTCCTAATCTTTTGGTTCTTTGAAAGGATTAACAGAATCCATAAAGTGTTGGCAAACTTAACCTAAAAAAGAAAGGAACAAATTTCACTAGTAGGGATGAGAAATGAAACAGGATACATTACTTGATTGTAATCAAAAGGATAGTTTAACAGTACTATGAAAATCCATACTCCGATGAATTCAACAACTGGGAAGATATAGAGAAATACTGAGTAAAGCAATCCCTCCTTAGCCTATCCTAAATGGGCATTAAGAATCTTAGCAGATCCATAACAATAAAAGAAATAGAAAATATTCTCAAGGAATTACCAACAAAAAAATCCTACAGATGGCGTTTCAGGAGAATTCTACCAAGCATTCAGGGAGAAACTGACACCAATCCTATACAAAGTCTTTCAGAGCATAGAACAAGATGAGAATCTTCTGAACTCTTTCTATGAAACTAGTATAACTCTTGATACATAAGGCAGGCAAGGATCCCACAAGAATCGAGAACTACAGACCAACATCCCAAATGAACACCAATGTAAAAATCCTTAACAAAATACTCGCCAACAAAATATAAAAATATATAAAACAGGTATGGGATTCATACTACGGATGCAGGGATAGTTCAACATAGGAAAGACCACTAGCATTATTCTCAACATTGACATGAAAAATTATAAGAACCAAATAATATTGATGGATGTAGAAAAGACATTCAAAAACATCCAACATCCATTCTTGTTTAAGAGTTTCAAGGAGATAGGAATGGAAGGAAAATGTCTCACTATAATGTAAGCCATATATTTAAAACAAACAGCTAACATGGTAGTCAATAGAGAAAAAAATGCTGCACATTCAAAGAAACATCAGCAAACTGTGACCTAAGTAAGAGGTTGCATTTCACTCTAATCTCACCACAAGTTCTTGCTACATTATGTTAAATCATATTAGGAGGGGCACCTTACTACCAAACTACTGAGGATCCTAGCCCATTGAAACAAAATTTATCACAAGTATATACATAGAGACATATCCTTGCAAACCTTAAGCATGAACCCAGATGAACGCCAAAGTCATTGCCATCAAGTTGATCCCAACTCATAGGTACCCAATATAAAATTCCCCAAACAACACATCCTTCTTGGAGCAGACAGATTTTTCTCCTGGGAAGCAGATGGTGGGTTTGATGTTACCACTTTGTGGTTAAGAACCCAATTCCTAATCCATAAAACCACTATCCAAAAACTTAAACTCATTGCCATAGAGTCGATGACAACTCATGTAGACCCCATGGAGCTGGGTTAAATTGTTCCTTTGTGTCTCTGAGACTGTAAATATTTATAGGAGTAAAAAGCCCCTTCTTCCCCATGCAGAGAGATGGGTGGTTTCTAACTATTGACTTTGTGCATAGCAGCCCAACTCATACCATCCAGGCTCCTCTATAATGGAAATGCTCCCATTCACCTTACATCTGGAAAGCTTGCATATCAAACTATGTTGATGATGTTTGTGTATCGAACAGTATTGATCATTGTTGTCTTTTACTCTAGTATACGTCCTAATAATTTCCTTTGCTATTGGTTATACTCTGCTGCCCTCTTCTCAATGGGAAACAGCCTAAGTGCCCATCATTAAATTAATGGGTAAACCAACTGTGGCATTCACACATAATGGAATACTAGGTCAAGTCGAAGAAAAATCTGTAAAACACTTCATAGCATGGATGTACTGGGAGGACATTGTGCTGAGCGAAATAATTCTATCATGAAATGACAAATAATGTATGAGACCACTACTGTAAAAAGTCAAGCAAGACATTTTTGATGGTTACTAGGAAGGGAAGAAGAACCACACCAAACTCACTACTATCAAGCTGATACCACCCCACAGGTCACCATGAGTCAGCACGTCCTTAAACAGTGAGTTAATAGCATTGAAATGGAAAAGAAAAACAAATCATTAAGGAGGAAGCAGAGATGAACTCACGGGACAAAGGGAAATGGGAAGACAAGATGGGTTGCTTTTCAAGTCTCAAAGAATCCTCCATTGCAAGCAAGAAATGTGGGTCTTCAATTAAAAGGAAAAAAAGTCTCAGAAGAAATTTGATCCATGGGCCTTTCTGTAAGAGGGTCCCAGGGAAGTAGATAGCTTACCTTGCCATTCCCAGGATCCTCAGTATTAACCGAATTTAGGTTATATGGTATGTGTCTGCAGAAACAGGCATGATATCTCTTACACTGACCCAGTCTGAAAAGTAAAAATTGATCAGTGGACCAGCTGGGCCAGCAGACACAGACCGCAGTATTTGCATGGACTATTAGAGGCATTGTTTACGGCTTCTAGCAGGAGAGTACGCCACTTCTCTGCATCCAAATCTCTGTGTTTGAGATAAAGAAACCCCTCTGAGATAAAGAACCCTCTCGCTCATTACCTGTGGCTTAGGCCAGAGAGACATGCCAGGACTCACACATCAGAGGGAAGCCAAGTAGAAAAATGCTCCTGAATAGTGGGAGAGGTTGTAACTACCTTAACTCAGCTGTCCAGCAGCAGTGAGAAAAGGAAGTTGGTGGGGGAGGTGGTGACATAGAAAGAGGAATTCCAGAACCTCTCAATTGTATACATTTCCTGAGTTTTCCTCCATTTTCCAATGAACTAGGAATAAGATATTTATTATCTTAAAATTAAGCTAAATTAAATGCCCAGTTTTGAAGTGTCCAGTTTTGGCAACAATTTAAGAATTTTGACAAATCCTGCACCTCCAACCGAGCCCAGATAGCCAACATTCCCAAGACGCGGGCATCCTTTCATGCTCCTTACCAGGGACTTCCCTTCTGAGGAGACTACTTGTCTGGATTCTCTGTCCATATTGCTCTCAAATTTCCTGTCAGGAAGTTATTCAACATAGACTCTTTGGTTTTTGCCCAATCTACTGTTTTGAGATTCATCCCTGGTGTGGTGTGTATCACTAGATTATTCTATTTATATCAATACATTTATTTTTTAAAGTGTAAATTTAGATTTACAGAACAATTGCACAGAATGTACAATACTGTTGTCAACTGACACTGAGCTGACTCCTGGTTCATGATGATGCTATGTGGGATTGACCAATAGGCTTCCCCTTCCTCTACCATCTTCTGGAGTGCTTGCTAACCAGACCTTTGTGATCCAGAGTTTTCATTGGCTAATGCTCAAAAGCATATACTTTTAGGCCTTTCTTCCTCATCTATCTTAGTTAGACTGAAGCTTGTTCAATATCTCCAATGTGATTTTTCTCCCTTTTGCACAGCTGTTTTTTTTTTCCCTATGAATATCTTGGATCAGTATGGTGTATTTGCTATAACTGATTGATTAATATTGGTTCAGTGTTATTACCTAAAATCAATAATTTACAGTAGGGTTCACTCTTTGTACAGTTTTGACAAATACTTATCTACCATTATATCATGCCATAGTTTCATGGTTTTATTAGTTTTGTGGTCACCAAGTAGTAAATCCCTGTATGCCTGTGCTTTTCATGCACTGTCATCAAGTTGATTCTGATTCAAAGTGACTCTGTAGGATAGGATGAAGCTGCCCATGGGTTTCTGAGATGTTAAGTCTTTAAAGGGATCGAAAAACCTCATCTTTTTCGCACCAAGAAGCTGGTGGTTTTGAACTGTTGACCTTGTGGTCAGTATCCCAAAGTGCAACCACTACAAAGCAAGGGCTCCTAACTATACCTTGCTACAGCTTATTTATCCATTCACCTTTTGGTGGGCATTGGGAAAAGAAAATTAAGAAGATTAAAGATATAAAAATTTATTGTTAGTAATAATTAATAAACTTTTCCACAGGTGTATGTTGAGTGCCATGTCTATGTTAGGCATTTTGCTAAGCACTGATGATTCAGCTTCAAACAACAGGTAGAGTACTTGCCCTCAAGCACCTAGGATTTAATCAATGAGCAAGAAAAACACCACTAAGTTTACGTCAGATTGAAATAAGCTCTAAGGAGGTGACAATGCTTGGGAAATTAAGCAATAATTTATAATTCAGGAAGATGTAATTAATCAATTTAAGTAAAATATACTTACATTTTAAGATAGATATTGGGGTATAGTCTATTTTAAATTAAAATTGCTGTGATGATATTTAAATCATTATTTGGGCCAATGTTTGATATTCTGCCTTAAAATAAAAATTTTCACAAGGCAGGAAGTGAAGGGTTGAATGTGAAATCCAGATTTCATTTCTCCTGTCCTCTTTATCCTATATTTTATAAGTTCCATTCCTCTAAATGTATCACCTCTAGTAATGTATGTACTACAGGTAAATTCACTGCTGCTCAAGGAAGATTTTTAAAAAATTTAAATCCTGGTTCAGAAAAATGAGAGCAAACTCCATGTATGATGTGGGTTTAAAATGATTTCCTTCTTGAACATCAACTATCACATGTCCTCTGTATTTTCCAGAGTCCCGATAATGAAGAATTTCAAAAGAAGCTATCCTCCACCTCTTACACCACAGGCGTGTGATCTCTTGAGTCCTATAGTTTGCATTATTAAGAAAGAAGAAGGAAGAGGGAGACACAGGGAGATACTTTAGCATTCTATAATAAAGTAGTTCATGGCACAATTAAAATGATGTAGTAGAACAGTAACATGATATGCTGAATTTAAATAACTAAAGCTGATTAAGGAGGACATCAGAATTAAATGCTTGATGGAATTGACAGAACAAATCCAAGATGGCTCTCCATGTTTCACCTGAGAGATGGTGCCAACCATTGATATTTTCCAGGCAAATTTGTTGATAGATATAACATTTTTATAGACTTTCCATTATTCCTTGTAGCCATCAGCTTTTAATTTTCTCTTTCTAGTTAATATACTTGTGTATAATTTAAACAGAATACTGTTCTGTTTCATCATAAAAGATTTGCCTGTTACTTTGGGTGTGTAAATCAAGCAGACAGCGCAACATTCTTGAACTTGTTTTTTAAGGCATTTGTTGACAACAACAGAAAGGAAGATCACAGATACCACCAATAAGCGTGGACATCAATTATTTTTTAATTGTATAGGAGTACAGTACACTAATTAAAACTAGTATATCTTGCAATGCCAAAGGCAAAATTAATTATTAATTTTTATTAATATTCAGAAGTAGCACAAGGAATGCATTAATAAAGATTTGGTGGTTGTGACTGAGATCTTGTTTAGTTTTATATTTGAGCGGGGGTGGGGGGGTCGGGGAGGGCGGAGTAAAAGGTTGCTGGCTCAATCTGAAGAGTAAAGCCAGTACTGAATGGATGATCTTTATTGAAATGGAACATGCTCTCTTGCGTGGCTGTTTAGTGACTGAAGATGAGATGTGGAAGGAGATTATGTGAAAACCCCCAAAGCTTGTCTATAACGGTTTGACTTGACAACTCCACATTCACCTGTAAAATTGTTATTGTTACCATAGATACTTTTGGTTATTAAATTGGATATTTTAGTTAAGCCATCTTGAGTTGACATTTAATAATTCATTTAGGAGCCGTGCACAGAATATTATCCAGCTCACCAAATCCAAGATGAACAGAATTAGTTTTGTGCACTAAAAAGATTTTGACAAGAGTCTGCCTCCTCTCCCGGCTCCCGCCTTTTCTCCTCCTACCTCCACTCTCGCTCCTTTCTGCTTCTCTTCCTTTCACAGTCAGAAGGCTGTCTGGCTATGGTCCTTCGGCCATCCTCAGTACAGTCTCAAAACACTGTGCAGGATGGAGACGAGTCAGAAATCAGTGTTTCTGGTAGTGCAATTGAAGGACGGCATCTCAAGTTTTGTAGCCTTGGATTCATTTTTCTTCCTGTGCATGGGCTTTAGAAGTGAGCTTGCTTCTGTAGAGTGAGCTCCAATAAAAATCTTCCACAACCCCCCCCCCAAACCAGGAGGCTGCAGTGATGGGAAGGCTGTTTATGAAAGGAAAACCTGTTTAGCCACAAGCTCTGAGATTCCCTAACACATCCCCGTCTGTCCCAGTGGGGAGACTCACATCTTTCTTTGGCTAGGATGCAGAGAATGCTATGCCTCACACAGCTCGATCCTGTATATTTGCGAATCTTCAAGGGTGAAGAGGAGAGGAACAGAGCATTCACAGCTACAATGAAGCTATAAGCAGCAGTAGGCAAAACTGTATGGTACAGCATATGCACAGTTCATGCCTTTCCTTCACACCTCGGAATACAACAGGACTCCCCGTCAAGCTCAAGCTGTCACCATTCCCAAGGGAATGCAGCTCTCTGAAGAAAACTTCTTCCACCTGATGGTCCACCTTCCCGAATGTGACTCCTGGGAAACAGCATCAAACCAGCCTGAGAAGGCATATCTTCCTTCAGATGTGTTGGAAAATATCCTTTACAAAATAGGGAGATGGATTCGACTTGATACTGTCCTGCTCTGGTGGGATTGGGTGCCTCAGGGTGGAGGTGGCTTTGCAATCTGCGTCAACATGGGCTCCAAAGGGACACCTGGCCATGCTGGCTCATTTCATTCCACCAGAGTAGGAGGTAAAGACCACTGGCTTTCCATGCCATGATGTGAGGAGGAGAGGGTGCTATAATGCAGTTATGAAAGGACTGCTTCATTCAACCTTGTTCTCCAAAATCTCATAGTTGTTCATCAGTGTCTTCCAGTGAAATTGAGACATGATGGTAGGCTGGGTTTTTTTTTTTTTTTTTTTTGGTTTTGTTTTGCTTAAAAATGGTTATACTCATTAATTTAAACAACAATCCCCCACTGAGCATCTGTATTATTCCAGAGGCTTTACTAGTCTTTGGGAATTCAGAATGAATTAAGGAAGTATCAGTAGCTTTAATGGGGTTAGCCATTGCTCCAACACTCAGGGAGTTAAACAATAACCAGGTTATATCATCCTGGCTAGATGTGATGATTTGGTTGATCTAACATGAGCTTTGCTGGGGATCTCTGCATCCAGCTGAAGTTGCTAAGTTTGTTTGTTTGTGTGTGTGTGTGTGTGTGTGTGTACATGACACTACACCCCTTTCCTACTGTGGACAAGAAAAAAAACTGGGGCAAAAAAAAGAGAGAGAGAATGGGAAAGAGCTGGCACGATGGGCTCAAATAGAAAGTAAATGTTTAGAAAATGATGAAAGCAATATATGTATAAGTATTGTCAATATAATTGATGAGTGGAATGTTTTAAGATATGTAAGAACACCCAATAAAATAATTTAAAAAAATAAATAAAAAGGAAAGGTAATAGCAATAAAAACACACACAAAAGAATCCTGCAAAAATCTCTCAGGCTATAGTCTCAAACTACAAATAAATCATGTAGCCAGGCTCTGAACCAAGGCTTACAGAAGAATATCCTACCCACAGTGCAAACACATCAGCGCATTGTACATTCAGGAGTGAAGAGCGAATGCCAAACTCACATTTACCTCAGAATGTGCTTCCATGTTATTGATGGCCAATACAAGGGTGACTTTTGCTCTAGAACCACTGGAAAAACATTCCCATCCTTATCATCATTCCTTTCTTCTTGAGAGAGGAATTGACTTGATTGCTTGGAAGAGTGGGCAGCGTAGTGATTGGAATGGGTTAAGCTTTGGAATCAGAGGCAATTCCTTGTGGTCTGCTTGATTTTCCCTTTGGGAATTATTGTCCCTGTGGTACAAGGATGCTCTTAACCCTTGTTTCCATATACCAAGCTAAAGTGCAGGGACTTATTTAATTTGTATCAAATAGTTAGCATAATTATAGTTAATATAGTCTATATACTATAGATATATAAATATAATATAGTCTATATTAAATAATTAATCATTCCAGCCATATTCTTTGGTATTCCCATCAAGTGACTTTTTCCTCGTGGGTCCAGATCTGAGAATGTGTGGGAAGATAGTGATAGTATCTGATTGTGAGTAATTGCTAGCAGAGTTTATTGCTAGCATATAAAATGGGCTGCATTTTAGGTGTGAGAAGAGCAGTAAAAGAGAAGTGTCAGGAATGGAGTGTGTCCTCTGGATCCAGAGATATCTGTGCATCGAACCTCCTTGATCCAAGGCCCATCTATGACAGCAGAAGAGCCACAGAAGAGTGGTAGAGGGGCAGCAGCAACAGAACCAAGAACCAGAGCAGTAGAGAGGGTGGTGGTCTCAGCTCGTGGAGCAAGTCAAGTTGGATGTTTTTGTGCAAGCATGCCCAAAGTTTATGGAATTAGATGCTACAAGGCACTTAATTAATTGAAAGGATTAGATATGTTGACCCAGAGAGGGAGTCCTGAGTAGCAAGCTCTATGGCCATTTGTCATGGGCCCTAAAAGAGCTTTGTAACACTGTATGATAGGGACAAGGGAGGCCAAAAGACAGAGAGCTGAAGAGAGGAGTGTTAGGTAAGCTTGTTGTGCCAACATGGCCAAAGAAGATAGGTAGGTCTGTTGTGCCAACATGGCCAAAGAAGATAGGTAGGTCTGTTGTGACAACATGGCCAATGAACACACATAAGGTCAATTGAAATGGCTCAGTAAGCCCCACCCTTGCCCTCTTTCTCTTGGATCTTCAGACCCGCCAGCTGCCTTGTTTGTCCTATGCCTCGATCGCCTAGTGACACTACCAGTGGGACACCTAATCGGTGGACTGCTTGCTGTGAGTTGAGGTTCCTTCAAGCCCTGTTTCGTTATGCTCCTGGAATATACATCTCTTGAGCTGGGGACTTTTGGACTCTGTCATCTGACTGACTGTTGGTGATCTGCTTTGCTGTCTGCTGCTTGTGGCCAGATAGCCTGGATTGCTCTACGAAGGACTACTTGGTGACCCTCAAGAATCCAAGGACTGTCAGCGTACTAGCTGTGTCACACAAGTGAGTTACACCGAGCCATTTGTACTGTTTTATAGATTAGTTACCTGTTTATTTTTTTATCTTACATATCCTTCTATCTATATAAATATATAAAGAGAATTATTAGTGTCCTGGTTTTGTTTCTCTAGAATACCCGTAACACAAGAGGCCTGCCTACTGCATGTCAGAGAAGAAGCTGTCCTGACTGAACATCTACAGTGTGCCATGCATTCCTTGCCTAAACTATAACCTTTTACATTGCCTAACAAACCTCCGAATGGTGAGTTCTGTGTGGTCACCGCAGTGAGGTAAGGAATTCAATGGAAAAGGAGAGAGAGTTGTTGGTGAGAGTGTTCTTGTGAGAAGTGGTTAAGAAGGAGGGTGGAGGCATGTTGAATCTAAGCTTCATAGAAATCAGCCCTGGTCAGCTGCTCTTGGTGATGATGGTTCTTTTCCTCCTCCCTTGGGTAGGTAGCCATGTGAGGTCAGATGACATCACTGTGGGCTTGTTGGTTGGTCTGTTTACTTTTACTTTTGTTTTTGAACACATGTCAGTCTTGTTTGGGTTGGGACTGGCTTCCCACTGCAGGTCTGCCTCCATCTCTACCCTTGGTAAACAATGGGTGCCAAGCTGCTCTGCTTGGGTCAGTGGCTTAATGCTAGACTGAAGAAGATGAAAGTTTATTGTTGGCTGTAGATCCTAGTCTCCAGATCCACTCCAGATCCACAAACAACTGTGCTGGTATTTTATTATCTCCCTGACCCCTGCGTCAACTTCTCATTAGTTTGAGAACACAGAGGGAAAGAGCTGTGACTAACAGCTCAGAAAATTCCATAATAAGCACAGATTCTGTCTGTGAGGGATGGGGCCTTCCTAGAATTGCTGTGCAGGGCCATGGGCTTGATAGTCACACACATGGGACAATCTCTCCTGCTGTGGTTCACCAAGACCCTACATTTCCCCAATCCCCAGTGGTTCTTAGTTACTGTTCCCTCTGGCTCTTGGGCAGTGATGAGGAAGTGGTCTCTGTGTAAGAAAGGATCTCGTAGAGAGTTGGCAGTTATCCTAGAAAGTAGATCGAGGCCATCCTACAGTTAGATAAGCCAGGTCCTGGGCTATAGAATTATTTTTTAACTTATCAGGATGACTGACCTCACTATGTGGAGCCAATTCATACTTGTCTGGTCATGTCTATGCCTGTGTCCAGGTTCTTCCAAGCCTTAGGGCTGTGACCTTGGCAAATTGCTTACCTTTTCTAAACCATCATGGGCAAATGAAAATAGAGTCTAGCAGTAGCAGCTGAAGGAGTGGAAATGAGGCACCCAGTACAGTGCATGCTGACAGGAAGTAGTCAGTAAAGAGTGGTCATTCGTTTTCTTATCAATCGAGTGTGCGCACTCTTTGAGGTAGAGACTGGCAGAGGCTCAAGTTGTATCCTCCCTTTTGCAGATGTGGGTCCTCTTAATCATGGTCTTTCATCTTTGCTTACAGCTATGTGACATTGCTTCTCTAAGCAGATTCGGGAGGAGATTTGTTTTCATAAATCATGTTTATATGTAACTGAAATTTGTTTACTGGATTAGGGAGAAGTTAAGGGCATTAGGGGACTTGCCTGAAAGGATGGATAGAAGGGGGAAGGATAGGGGAAGTTATGTGGTACACAGATAGGTGGAAGCTGACCCCAGAAGCTGGCTTCAAAGTCAAACGTAGGGCTGTGTCACTGTGAGAAGTGTAGCCCCCAAAGCTGAGTGAAGCAGGGCTTCCTCTCCTGAAACCTAAATTTGTGCAAGTCTTTGACAGACTCCTCTAGATTACATCACGAGTTCCTGGCAGAAGGCGCTTCAGTCCCTAAAGTTAAATCTCAGAGGTTGTCATTTTGTCTGCGGCTGTGCTGAGAGCACAAAGCCTCAGAAGTTTTACAGCTGTTGGAAATCAGATGTTGTCTCAGGGAATTTACGATGCTTACTCTAAACTGCTCACCCTCCACAGGAAGACGGGCAAACATCCTCTCACAGTGGGGGAGAGTTTTCACTCTTGGGCTCTTTAGGTTACCTGTAGAGTCACGAACGGTTCTGAAGGTGCAGATGTTCATCAGGCTCAAAGCTTCACTGCTTATTCAGATCCTGTGATGATGTCTAACATGGCTTGGATAAACCTCATAGTCACTAAGTTGGCTCTTAAGCAGGCGTCTGGCTAGTAAGCATCAATAGGGACCACACAATTCTGTTTAAAATGGCATTCATTTCTACTTGTATCTGTGTTGAGAGTGAAATATTTCTTTTGTATTTTGTCAGAACCCATATTAACCATCATCTTCTCTCTGCGAGTACTTCCCCCTGCAACCCTGTTTATCATTGCTGGGTGAGCACAGCCTCCAACCCTCAGCCAGACCACTGTGGCACCACATAGTCTCGAGACTATGGATGGATGCATTTGGCTTCCTCTCCAGATATCCAATGACACCCTGAATCAGGGTCTGTGGGGTACAGACCTTTCTCTAATTTGAGTGCCTGAGCACAGCATCTTGCTATAGCCTACTTTTCAGGAAATGTTGGGATGAAATAAATACACAGCATACAATAACACACCGATACTGAGTCAATTCTGTCCCATGGCAGACCTATAGGCCAGGGTAAAGCTTTTGTGGGTTTCCATGGCTATCACTCTTGACCAGAATAGAAATCCCCTTCTTGCCCCCTCAGAGGTGTTCGTGATTTCAAACAGCTAATTGCACAGTTAGCAGTTCAATCTGTAACCTAGTAGACTACCAAGACTCCACACAACATATAGAAGTCTTATTATTTTTAATGGATTAGAGTAACTGTTAAATCAGTTAGCTCCCTGGTTAGAATAAGTCTATTAGTGTTAGAGTCTTAAATGAGCTGCTCTGGTGGCATAGGGGTTATGAGTTGGGCTGCTATCCCACAGGTCAGAAGTTCAAAACCACCAGCCACTCTGTGAGAGAAAGATGTGGCTTTCTCTTATAGTGAAGAACTATAGTCTCAGAAATCCACAAGGGCAGTTCTACCCCATTCTATAGTCAGAATCAACTTGCTGGCCATGAGAGTAATATCCATAACTGAGTATAGATTCATTGAGAGGTGAGAAAAACATCTCTTCTTTTATTAGGGTTAAGAAAGTGGCCTTGTTCATTCTGTCAATAAATAATTGTTAATCACATACCACATGCAAGACAATGTTTTAGAAA
Organism: Nesogale talazaci; assembly: GCA_004026705.1. NCBI lineage: Eukaryota > Metazoa > Chordata > Mammalia > Afrosoricida > Tenrecidae > Nesogale > Nesogale talazaci. The sequence goes on along the minus strand of PVJH01000489.1, from coordinate 75,203 downwards.
ATAAAAGTACATCTGTACACAAAATGGACAGCATCATGAAGGATTTGAATTCTAACACCACCAATACAGTTGGACAAATGAATAATCAGACAGGTCAGACAGTGCTGAATGCTATAAACATTCATAATAAAAAGGAGAGGCGGGGGGTGGGGCAGAGCATTACAGTGTTAAATGGGTGATTAGAGGAGCCTTAGAGATTATGGCATTTGTGCAAAAGACATACAGGGGTGAAAACACTTGCCATGGAGGCATTGGAAGAATCAGAAGCAACAGAATATGCAAAGTCTACAAGAAATCATATGTATATTTTTTGTTTTAGGATAGAAAGAAAACAACACCAAAGTTGAGTTCAATTCTATAAAAAAGGAGTTGAGAAGCACAGGTATGAGCATGGGTTAAAAAACTATAAAATATTTATTTTTAAAGTAAAGTAAGCATCTAAAGCAATAAAGTCTAATGTTTGAGGCCTAGTTCAAAACATATGTAGGATGCAAATGTCTAGGCACGACAGTCTGACGGAGAAGAAGGAGAAAGTGGAAGCATCCTATCAGAAGATTCTCCTAGTTTACATGAGGTTGTGGCCAAGTGCCCTTGAGCTGATTCTGTCTCAGTGACTCTATGTCCAATCGATGGAAACACTGCCTGGTCCTATGCCACCCTCATTACTACCTTCGACCTCATTGTTTCAGTCACGATGCCAACCTGTCTCATCAAGAGTCTTCTCTACTTTAGTAAGCAAGATGGTTTTCCATAGAATGGCCTTTCCTAATAATATATCCAAGAACTTGAGATGACGTTTTGCCATCTTTGCATCTAAAGAGCATTCTGGCTGTACAGATTTGTTTGCTCAGCTGGCAGCCCATAGTCTATTCAATGCTGCTCACAGACACCATAATTTAAATGCAACAACTTTTTCAGTCTTATTTATTAATTACCCAGTGTTCGGAAACATAAGAGGTGGTTGAAAATGCCATGGCTTGAGTTTGAATCTCAAAGTGATATTCTTGCTTTTTAAAAATTTAAAGAGGCTTTGTGAGGCAGATTTGTCTAATGCAATATGTCATTTGTTTTCTTGACTGCTGCTTCCATGAATATTGATTGTGTATCTAAGTAAAATGAAATCCTTGACAAATTCAATATTTTCTCTATTTATCATGAGGTTCTCCATTAGTCCAACTGAGAGAATTTTTATCTCCTTACAATGAATTGTAATCTTTTCTAAAGGTTGCATTCTTTGATGTTCATCAGCAAGTGCCGCTAAGCCTCCTCACTTTCTTCTTTTTTGGTGGGCATCACTGCAGCCTGGTGGGAGTAGGAGGCCCAGCCTTGCTCCTAGAGAGCTGCTGCTGGATTTGAACTGCCAACCCTGTGGGCCGCAGTCCTTCACACAACCACTACGCCACCGGGGCTCAGTCCATGGCCTCCTCACTTTCAACAAGCAAGGTTGGCTCCTCTCCATGCCACAAATTGCTACTGAGCCTTCCTTCAATCCTCTGTTACCTTCTTCATATCGTTCAGCTTCTCTGATTATTTGAGTAGCATACAGACTGAATAAACATGGTGAAAGGATGCCACCTTAACACATACCTTCATTGTTCTGTTTGAATAATTGCCTCATGATCTAGGTACATGTTCTACAGAACCACAATTCAGTATTCTGGAATTCCCATCCTTGGCAATGGTATTCATAGTTCATCATGAATCATCCTGCTGAATGCCTTTGCATAGCCTATAAAACAAAACTAAATATTTTTCTGGTATTATTTTTCAAGATCCATTTGACATCTGCAATGATGTCACTCATGTCACGCCCTTTTCTGAAGACACCCTGGATTTCTGGAAGCTCCCTGCTGTAATCATTGTTGACTAATACTCAGCAAAAAGTTTATTTGCATGTGATATTAATGATATTTCTTATAATTTCCACTTTGGTTCACCTTTCTTTAGAATGGACACACATTCATATTTCTTCCTTTTGGTTGGCCAGATAGTTGCCTTCCAAATTCCTTTTCCTGGACTACTGAATGCTTCCAACACTGCCTGTATTTGGTGGAATAATTTTTATTGATCTGAAAGTCTTAAAATTTGATTCTAGTTAAATCCTTCTGCAGAGGTCAGACCTCTTCCATCAATACCATTTGTTCCTAATCAAATGCTACCTCTTGAAATGGTGGAATGTCAACTGTGGAATGGTGACTTTGTGTATTCCTTATATCTTCTTTTGATGCTTCCTACACCATTCATTATTTTATCCCTGGACTCCTTTAATATTTCAACCTCAAGTTGATTGATTTCTTTCTTTAATTTTTCAGTTTCAGCAGTGCTGAGCATATTCTTTCTTTTTTGTTTATACCTCTGGGTCTTGGGGTATTTCATTATAATATTTTAATTTGACTTCTTGAACTGCATTCTAAAATTTTCTCTTCACCTCTTTGACCTAATCACTCCTTCTTTACATATAACTTGCTTGCCACTTAAGGACATGTTTCAGAGTCTCTTCAGACATCCACTTTGACTTTTCTTTCTTTTCTGTCTTTTTAATGACTCTTTGTTGTTTTCATGTATGCTATTATTGATGTCAGGTCTTGAAAAGAATTAAAACTTTTAAGTGTTACATTTGTAATATTTCCAATTTAAACTTATTTTTACCTGATAATCATTTGGGGTTTATGCTCTTTTATTTAGGTAATTTCCAAGGATTTCTGTAAATTGAATGGTGCAATCTAAATGCCAAAACACCTCCTTTAAAAATAAAAGTGGGTTAAAAATAAAAGGTTATAGAATGGTATGCCATGTACTGGCTAACTCTAAGATTCAAGTTCAACTAAACCTACTGTCATCAAGTTGATTCTGACTCACAGAAGCCCTGTACGAAGATTATCACAAGTACATTGCCATCAAACACAGTATAAGTCAGTACAAGGAGCATTACCAGAGAGAGAAGTCCAACTATCTAAATACATATGCACCTGAAAATAGATCCTCAAGACGTGGAGCATAGAATGACAGAATTAAAAATAAAAGTTGACACAAAATATAATTGAAGATGCAATAATCCTCATCAGTAATTTATAGAACAAGGAGAAAATGCAATAGAATATAAAAACTCTACACAGTATCTATAAAGTCCAAACAATTGGACCTTATTTGACATTTATTGACTAATTTACCAACACCAGCAAAATACATTTTCTTTTTGATTCAATGTAAGCCAGTAACCAAGATAGACAGTATTACTGCTGGGCGATAAGCAGATATTAATGCATTTTAAATGACTAGCATTACACAGCATATATTTTATAAAACAGTAGAAACAAATAATAAAAGAGGGCTCTTGAAAGACTCTAAGCAATTTGGGAAAAAAAATTGAGAAGCTTACAGATAACAGCAGGAATCACAAGATACATTATTTAAACATTGTTGCTCACTCCACCACCTCTCCTCCACCAACTCCTCTCCATCTCCTACCTGTTCCCTTTCTCCATACCCTCTCCTCCCTCTGCCCACATTCTCCCACATGGACCACAAACAGGGCTAAGGAAAAAAGATCTGATGTTAAAAGGTATGGAAACTAAAAAAAAAATTGTTTGAGTTGAATTAACATGAAAGCATAGCATGCCATATTCATTGAATGCAGCAAAAGCAATTATTTACAGAAAACTGTTACTTTAAATTCTGAATTTCAGGAGGAAAAATTTAAAATGACTTAAAAATAGAAACCTTAAGCCCATACATTAGAAGGTTAGAAAAATTAAATTAAATCCAAATAAATAAACAAAAAAGAAAATAATAAAAATAATAAAACAATAAAGTAGATATAAACTGTAAAGAAATGAAACCAAGACTCTATTCACTTACTAGATCATATAATTGATCAAATTAGATTGATCAAGAAAAAAAGAAAGTAAATAATAATACAAAAGAAAGAGAGTATTGTAAGCAGGTTCAACAGACATTTAAATTATAATAAGGGAAAATGCAAATAAACTTAACAGCTTAGACTAAATGAAAGTGCTTAAAATATTTTTTAAATTAGTGAATTTAACAGTAAAAGAAATGGGAAATTCAGGTACACTTTACACGTATAAAAATACAATTAAGCAATGTATACAGTTTATAGCTACTTTATTGTTTTATCATTGTTATTATTTTTTGTTTACTCATTTGGATTTGATTTAATTCATGATGAAAACCACAAGGTCAGATGACTTTGCAGGTCAATTGTATCACATTTGATGAAGCAGTGCTGTCTTTTCCTTGAGAATGAAGTTATTAAGTCCACATGTGTATCAATCAGGATCCTTAGCTCCACCCATCAAAAAACTCAGAATAATTCCCAGACAAAAGAAGCATATTTGTACATGATTTGAGGAGCCCTCACCTTCAGAACCACAATTCCAGCACAAAGAATGCCCACATGGTGCTGTAGGCACAGCTGCTGTTGAACCTGTCTACTTCACCACTGATTTTTGTCATTGCTGCGACCTCTGGAAAGAAGATATGGACATTTTTACCGCTGGCACCCTTCACAGACTAGATTTCATACAGTGCTGCATCAACCCCTAATTCAAATCCTTAAATCCCTAAGCATTAGTGGTAAGAGAAGTTAGGAAAACATCTGACAATTTCAGGCTTTATGGAGGCTAGTAGGCTCTCCTACATAAGTTGAGGAACAAGCTAGATATGGAAAAACATCAGCTACTTGGCCAATGATAGTGATATAGTCCTAATAATGCCTATGTTGCTATGGTTTGATGTCACTGAGTCAGTTCTAATCCAGTGACCCTTTGTACCAAAGAATAAAATATGCTGTGACCTTGCATCCTCCTCTCAAAAGTTATTAGTTTGGAGCCCATTGTGGCAGCCACTGTATTAATTTATCTCATGAGGGTCTTCCTCTTTTTATGCTGTCCTTCCACTTCATCAGGCATGAAGTGCTTCACCTGGGACTGGTCACTTCCCATAACATGTCCAAAGTAGGTGAAGTGATGTCTTGTCATCTTTGTTACTATGGAAAATTCTGGCTGTGAACTCATCCAAGACAGATTTGTTCATTCTTCTTGCAGTCCATGATCTGCTTAAATATTCTTTACCAACAACAGAATTAAAAGGCATCAATTATTTCTTGGTCTTCCTTATTCACTGCACAGCATTTACATGCATAAGAGGCGGTTAAAGATACCATAGCTTGCATCAGGAGCATGTTAGTCCTCAAAGTGATATCTTGGCTTTTTAACACTTTAAAGAGGTTTTTCTGGCAGACTTGTCCAACACAATATGTAATTTGATTTTTTGACTGCTTTTCCTATGGGTGTTGATTGTGGATCCCTTTCCAATGATGTCTCTTTTTGATCCAGTGGTGAGGATTTTTGTTTTCTTTATGTTGAAGTGTTATCCCTATTGAAGGTTGTAGTTTTGGATCTTCATCAATAAGTGCTTCGAGTCCTATTGATTTCTAACAAGCAAGTTGTATTACCTACATATCTCAAATTTTAATAAGACTTCCTCCAATCCTGATGCTGCATTTTGTTTCCTATTATCTACTTTCTTGAATTATAGCACAACAACTCAGATACACACCTTTCCTAATTTTTAACCATACAGTTTCCCCTTGTTCTGTTCTAAAGACTGCTTTTTGTCCTACATACCAGTTGCACCTGAACACAATTAAATGTTCTGGATTTCCCATTCTTCGCAGTGTTGACTGTAATTTGTTATGATGCACATAACAATGCCTTTGCATAGTCAATAAAGCATAGACTTGCAAACATCTTTCTGATAGTCTGTGATTTCAGCCAATACCCATCTGACATTTAGCAATGATATATCTTATTCTGTCCTCATGTGAATCTGGCTTCAATTTCTGGTAGACACTTGATGTGTCCTGCTGCAAATATTTTTAAATTGTCTTTGACAAAATTTTATTTGAATATGATATTATTTGTTAATTTCCATTCTGGATTACCTTTATTTGTCAGGGGCATCTGGATCTCTCAGTCTATTGGTCAGGGAAACCAGGACTTGCAGCATCCTCTTGTTGAAACTCCTCAGTTGGTATTTTTTCATCTCTGGAGCTTTATTTATTGTCAAAATCTTCAGTGTAGTTTGGACTTTTTCCTTCGATGCTATTGATTCTTGACAATTTGGTATCTCCTAAAATGGTTGAAAATCAATTCATTTTTTTGGTACAGCAACTCTGTATATTTAGTTAATTATCTTTTGATACTTCCTGTGTTATTAAATACTTTATTGTAGTTTTTCAATATTCTAACTCAAGGCATGTATTTTTACTTCAATTCTTTCATCTTCAGAAATGTCAAATGTGTTGATTTTTCTAACTCCAAACCTTCCCTTATATCATCATTTCCTAGAGCTGCCCTTTGATTTTTTTGTTCATCTTTCACTTCCTGATTTATCTCATTTGCTTTAGCTAGTCTCCATTCAAAAACAAGTTTAAGAATCTCTTCTGACATCCATTTTGATTTTTGTCTTTGCTCTTTTCTGTCTCTTTTTCAATCATTACTTTTGCTTTCTTGATGTTATTTCACAATTGTCTGGTCTTCGGTCATTTGTGTTCAATGTGTCAAGCTATGGCATTTTTAATTGATTCCTATGCATGTGAATATTGGACATTGAATGAAGAAGACTGAAGAAAAATTGATGCATTTGAACTGTGGTGCTGGAGAAGAATATTGAAAGTACCATGGACTACTAAAAGTACCAAGCTATCTGTCTTGGGAGAAGTACAGACAGAGTGCCCCTTAAAGACCAGACTGGTGAGATTTCCCTTTACATTACTTTGGACATGTTTTCAGGGAAGGCTAGTGTCTGGGAAAGGACATTATGTTTGATAAAGTAGAGGGTCAGCAAAAAAGAGAAAGGTGTATGAGTACCCAATGAAATGATTCATTAAAAAGGGGGCAGAGGGGAGGGAGGCGTTTATAAACCAAGGACTTAAGTGGAAAATGTTTGGAAATGAATGTGGCAACATGTGTGCAAAGGTGCTTGATACAGATGATGCATGAAATATTATAATAGTTGTAAGAGCCCCCAATAAAATTATTTTTAAAAAAGAGAGAGAGAAAGGTCCTTAAGGTGATAGACTGACATCATGGGTTTGCTACAATGGGCTTAAGCATAGAAACAATGGGAGAATGTTGGAAGAATGGACAATGTTTTGTTCTGTTGTGCTTAGACTCAGAAAACAGCAACAATTGAAGGCAGTAGCTTGACTCTGATAGAAGTGTTAATTTTCTTCATCATCAGTTTGAACTTGAATAGGAGCAACTGGTGATCTATCCCACAGTTGAATTCTGGCCCAATCCTGGGCTTCATGATCACTACCAACCAAGACTATGAGGTCCAGTAACACTGATAGTGAGCCTGTGATTTTCTGAGATTTTTCTGAGACTCTCATTCTTTAAAGGTGTAGATCACCTCATGTTCCTCCTGTGGAATGTGCTAGGTTAAACTGCCAATCTTGTGCTTAGTAGCCCAATACTTACCCAGCACCGACAGAGTTCCTCGTCTCATCCTTTTCTCAGATGTATTTGATCTCATTCTTGTATATTCTATCCAGTAAGGTTCATGTGTTTAGCTGCAGTGATTGAAAGGGGCACTTGTTAATGTTAAAAAATGATATTAGCAATATCATAGCGGTTGACCTTACAAAAATAATGCATATGTTTTAACTAGTCAAAGTTTTATCTAGTAAAATTATGCTTCCATTTTCTTTAAATTATTCATTTGTATATTAACTATAGATACACCCATTTTTATGTGGCCAACAAGGTCAAATTTTCCTCCATTCTGGATTAGATTGTTGATGCTTCAGTTGAGCAGTAAATGATGTAGCTAACTTACATTAAGATGCTGTCATAATTACATAATTTCATGTCAAGTTGAAGATATAAAAGTGAAGGGGTGGGTTATGATAGTTAGGTTTCATGTGCCAACTTGGTTCCTGTAGGAACATGTGGGTGGAGTCCAGCCTGTCAATCAGATCACAGTTAAGTAGCCTCTCCAAGGCAGGCCACTTCCTCTCTTTCTCCCTGGAGTTGGGCCACACACACACTCTCTGGTTCAGTTTCCTGCTGTCAAGTCACTTGGAGAGCTTCTAGAGCCACACCGAGGCCTGCATGAGCCCTGGAGACATGTCCACCACCATTGGATCCATATGATATTTACACACCAGCTTGTGATCTTCCTTCATTCTTGTGTGTGTGGCTTGATGAGTCTGGAGAGGGACTTATGGACTACTATCAAACTGATGGACTGATACCTTCTTACGAACTTTAATTGGACTGGGATGGAATGCTTTCCTAATATATAATTACTTCTTGATTTAAATCTGTTTCTTACACATGTATGAGTGTCACTGGATTTGTGTCTCTGGTCCACCCAGCCTAACACAGATTCTATAAACTATGAAAGATAATATTTTAAATTCTATACTTGCATTTAGTGTGATGAGATATCCACTATACAATCAACTGAGGATATTAAAATCTCCAGCCCCTCCATTAAAATTCTTAGGGTTTTTATTGGTCCCTTTTCCTCTACCATATTACTCCTTCTGCCCTTTCTTTTCACTTCCTCTCTTCCTCCTCCCAAATATAAAATTGCACCAGTTTCTTCCCATATGATGAGAATTCGCTGTTTTGCTTCACTTTCAGATAACTGGGTCAGAGATGTTCTCAGCACTTTTACTCTCCTTCTTTCTGAAGGTCCTAGAAGCTTAGAGGAAACTTACAGCTTGGCCTTTTCCACTTACAAATGGGCAAATTGAGGTTCAGAAATGGGCAGGACTAGTCTGAGACTATAGAGTGCACCCAGACAGCCTACTGAAAAATCTTCTACAGAGTATTTTCCTACTCATATGAGTGGGGTTTTTTGGTTGTTTTTTTTTTTTAAGGTGGGGCCAGAATCCCTGAACATGAAGAGTTTGACAAAGCCATTGTTATGAATCTATTCCTTGTTTTCCAGATCTGTGATAAGAATATCCTAGAAACTGGATTTTTCTCTTTTGAAAAAAAAAGGCATTTCTCCATGTGGACTGTGTATTTTCTGCCTCAAATTCTCTTTGGCATCTTCACAGTTTAAAAATACTTGGATATCTCTTTAACGTTGTTTCTCCTGCTGGTTGTAAAACTTCAGCTTTTGCTCGTGTTTCCTCCAGAAACGCCTATGTCTGGCTAAAGTCATAGCCAACTGTCCTCCTCCTGAGGTTTCTGGCACTCTTCCTTGCTAACATGCTATTGACAGTGTCATTTCAAGCTCTATGCTTGAATGTGTTCTACTCAAGCCAAATCCCACATGTAAAGAACTTCAGCTTCTTTCTTCATGCCCTTTGCAAAGCAGTAGTAGACTCAAATATCTATGATATGAAGTCTCACATTTAAGTCTAAAGTATTTGGAAAATAAACTTTATCCTGCTTCTCTGGAAAATGGATATACTAGCAGGACACATTTCTACATGGGCTTCCCGTGAGTTAAAGATGAAGTGGCACATGGGATGATCTGGAGGCTCACCTAAAGAATGTAAGGACATCTCTGACGCTACTCTGACTTTTTTTTCTGTTGGGACTCAGGAATACCTGAGAGGCTACAACATATTGTCTTTGTTGGTTCATGCAAGACTCTCTCCCTGTTTTTGATGGGCCTGCTTATTATTTCCATTGAGCAACACCCCTTTTTAGATAACCATTGCCTAGGTTTATTGTTTGTTTGCTTCTTTTCATTAATATGTATTCTTGAAAAATGCATATCACTATGAATGTACATGTATTTTAATGAGTATAAATGTTAAGATGCATTGATATTATTATGTGCATATATAAAGTAGTACCTCGAATTGTCCCACAACTCCACATTTTATTCTCTTCTCAGATCTAGATATTCAGGGTGTCAACTCCTCTTCTGCTCCTTAAATGATGCTGCATCTGAAGGCTATGAGACCTGCATGACCACTGAGAGGCCTTCTTTTGGAGGTGGACTCAGGCCTAGGTTCTTGGGATACAGAGTAAGATAAGAGCAGTGGCGAGCCACCTGGATGTCCCCTTCAGGACAGAGTGACACACTCTTCACTGCTGAGAGAGTTTACGGCCAACAAGTCTCAACTGAGTCCTTCAGACACGTTCCTCAGCCAGAGAAACCCCTCTTCCCCAATGTCTTCATTCTGGGATTCTTGTCTCAAGGGGGGATAACTCTGCCAGCGATTGTAGTTCCAGAGCTCCCAAGAAGACAGTCTGGTTGCTGCAGTCTTCCTGGTGAGTGCATTCACATTCACCCTCTCCCTCTGCTTAATCCCACTTCCCTGAATGGATGGATTCTGCGTATGCTACCCAATCAATGTGCTTTTTTAGTACCTAACTAACTAGTGATGATTGACTATCAGAGTGCCCCAAACAGAGAATGGTTGTCCTGTATTTTGTCATCCCAACCAAAATTTGGGATTTTCTAAAAGCCCATTTTGTTCTTACAAACACTTTGGTACAGTACTATTGATTTTAATAAATTTGGTGGCACTATGGTTAAATACTCAATTGCTAAATGTAAGGGAGAGATTTGAACCTACAAGCCACTCCACGGGAGAAAAGACTTGGCACTTTGCTTTCTTAAAGATTTACAGCCTAGGAAACCTTTGGGCCTATTTTATTCTGTCATACAGGGTCAATACAGATACAGTAACATTTCTCTAATTGCTAATTAGCTTTGGAGATGTTTTCTTTGATAAAGTGCCTGAACCTATGAAGGTAAATCCAAACCTAGTGCTTCAAAAATCACAGATACCTTTATTAAACTCTTTGAGCTAGCTGATCTTTGCACAATGCTTTTGACACCCATTGGGCTAATAGCTTATGGAGGCCAAGATGTTCACTTACGATTGAAAATGTTAACTCATGTGAGATGTGGGCTATAGGAGTTATTACATCAATGGTAATTCAATAGTCTTCTTCCCCCTCTCCCCATTTCTGAATTTTGACTAACATTTATAGTCTTCTGTCTTTTGCCTCATCTTTGAGACCTTCCCAATTTTCTGAAGCCACTTGATCCATTTAAAAACTCACATTCTAGATGAGGAAACATCCCTGTAACTTTGTGACATATCTTCAATGATTGTCACACTTGAGTCCACTTGAGTTTTGGTAAACATTTACTATTAGCCTCAACCAGTGTATGTCAGACAGAACGTGTTGCAGCCATCCATTGATCATGTAGGTGTGTTTAAACATGTTTTGTTTGGAATAATCACATATGAAGTGGTATCCTAGTAGTAATAATTTTTGACTTGCATTTAACTTAGTCATTGTAGAGATGTCCTGTCAATCTTTATATATTAATACATTCTAAATTTAATAGATCATGAAATCTTTCCCCATTCCCAAAAGTTGATTAACTTTCCTCAAGATGTCTGCTTAATAATGTATCTGCCTTGTTCATATTTACACATCACATTTTCACATGTCAGTGCATTTAGAGGGTCACTGGAATGTCAGGTTAGATACACATCTTGTTTTGTATTTGTCTCAAGAGTGATCCAGTTTTTCTCCAAACCTCTACCAATAAATTTGGTCTTCTTCCTTAGACCGGTACTTTTATCTATCCATTAGTTCAACTGTTTACTTTGCAATATGACTTAATTTTACACAGCTATTCTCTCAAAGGAGCCTTGGTAGTAAGTTAAGCCTGAGTTAAGCAGACATTTGCCTATTAACCCCAGGTTAGTGATTGAAACCCACCAGCAACTCTGCAGGAGAAAGATGAGGTACTCTACTCCTGTTGAGATCCAAAGCCCGAGACACTCCATGTTGCACTTCTCCTGTGTCCGATGGAATCACTGTGAGGGGAGGGCCACGTGATGGCAGTCAGCTGCCTTCTTCTTCTTTCTTGTATTAATGAATGGATTATTTAGGCATCTCTTTTTACCTACTTATAGAATGTGTTTAGGATAAATTTAAATTTTATAGTGCATTTGTTGATTTTCTTAAAAATCCAATTGAAATTTTTATTACGTACAAGAAAACTGACATTTTTATAATGTTAAGTTATGCATACAAGTGCCCAAAATATTTCCCATCTTTTCAAATCATCAACCATGTTATGTATCAGAATTTTTAGAATAGTATTTCCCTGTACTTTGCAGTACTATTACTATAGCAAATGGTTTTATGTTATTATTGTATTATTTAAATTTTCATATTACCCAGTTGATTGTTGGTGGACAATCAACTTCAGGTTCCCAAAATTAAACCATCTGCCACTGAGTCACTTCAAACTCATAAGGACCCTATATGATAAAGGAGAACTGCCCCTTTGGGTTCCTGAGACTGTACATCTTTATGGGATCTGAAAGAGTCTCTTTTCCCAAGGATAAGGGTAAGTTAAAACCGCTGAACTTGTAGTTAGCCTTTCAACATGTGTTCACTGCACCAGGAATCCTGAGAAGCCAGGATGGCAAGTCTCCAGTTTTAGATGTGCCATCAGGAGACATCAGTCCTTGAAAAAGGACGTCATGTTCAGCACAAGGTAAGGTCATCACAAAAGAGAAAGACCCTCGACGAGATGGGTTTAAACAATGGTGTCAGAATGGACCCAAACATAACCACTGTGAGGATGGTACGGGACTACTGGACAAAGTTTTATTCTGTTGTATGTAGGTCACTATGAGTGGAGACTGATCTGATGGGACAAAAGTAGCTTGTTATATTGGTTGATTATTGTCATTTGATCCTGCAGTCTTGCTGAGCTTTTATTTTGAGAGTTAAATTTATGGGAGTGGAAACGCTCCCACCCAGTGACTGGCAGTTTCAAGATTTTAAACTTAGCCCAATGCACAACCCACTACACCACCACCTCTTTATTCTGGCACAGCCTTGATATGATGAGGAAAGTTTCAATCAGGGTATGGGCTACTCTTAGTAGAAATTGACTTCTGTGGCTAGATTTGGATCCTGTGTCTGGTTTGTAGAATTCCTGTCTTATTGTTTGCAGATAGCAGAAACCATCAGGAAATTTATACCTGGGGATTCATAGGGCCAAACTCAGATTCACTTGGCTCTGCGTCCTCCAGTCTGTGGTGTTCTGGCTTCATCTTCTTGCTTCCTGTTCACCAATCCTTACCTTCAGCTTACATCTGATCTATATACTTGGACCAGACTAGACTCAGTCACCTCTAAAACTAGGGGAGCCATTTCTTGACATAAATCTCTTTCTGCATGTGCATACACACACACACACACACACACACCACTATTTTGCTTCTCTGGAGAATCCAGCCTTACACATCTGGTCCCGCACCATCTTTGTGATTTCTGCTATGGCTGAGGCCACAGTTGCTGCGATTATGTCAGTCCATACTTCTGAGGGCTCCCCTGGTCTTCATTAACCCTCCAGTTTCACTCAACTTCTTTTTCTACCAATTAGTCTTGCCTGACGATGAAGCCAAACTAAATGATTTAGAGTCTTGCCATCTTCACTTTAGGGAAAATACTTGGATTTTGTTTTGTTTATTTGGTCAAAGTTTAAGTGATAGGAATTGTTGAATTTTTAAGACTATTTGAATTAGTAGGTGTTAAAACTTTCTTTAAAGAAAAAAGACAAAATCCAGGAGGTAACCATAGCAAATGCAAGCAAATTCACATTTCTCTGTTCTCAGACCTTTCTGTTCTAATGGCCATTTACTGGCCACTCCCATCATATCGACTCTCAATATAGACCTAGGCCTTCAGAGGGCAGCTGTGTTTCTGACCACTCCAGGGGTTCCCAACCTTCCTAATGCAAAGGCCCTTTAATACAGTACCTCATGTTGTGATGAACCCCAACCATAAAATTATTGTTGTTGTTACTTCATAGCTGTAATTTTGCTACTGTTATGAATCAGGTGACCCCAAAGGGGTCATGACCTGCAGGTTGAGAATCGCTTGAGTTTCTGCCATCCCCTGAGCAGATGATGCTTGGGATCACTGAGGGTCAGAACATGTGAGGTCAAACCTTTCTAGTTATGTTCAGCTGGGAGAATGTAAGTTCAGCTGACTTGCAGATGCAAAATCAGGGGAACTGCCTAGGGGAGATCACCAATTCCTGGTCTATCTCACATTAGTATGAGTTAACTGGATGTGAATTGCCCTATGCCCTGACGTTGCATGATTTAATGTTCTATGCATCTGTATCACATATGAGGGCTCTCTTTAGACACCAGCCCATATAAAAATCCCAGCCAATTAGGGGAAACCTCCTGCCACTCTGTAATCCAGTTTGTCAGCCAGCAGGGATGATATGAGGACAAGAGGGTAAGGATGAGTGCTGGTGGCCCCTGGGTTCCTTAGTAACCCTCCCAAGATGTAGACATGGCTGAAATCCCAGAGAACTCAGTAAATCCTAGAAAGCTGGACATTAAAGCCTCCCTTGATAAGGGAGCCACAAACCATCCACTCTAACTCTTTGGACTTCTAAATGGTTGTAGGCACTGCTCTTGCCTAAGATTCCGAAATGAAAAGGGTGATTTTTGAGGAAGGTTCCAGATGTTGCAGGTTTCTGTTACCAAAGGAGGTGTGTCAAAAATTTGTTTTGTCTAACCAGGGACAGGTGGGCTTGCTTCCAAGGGACTCTGGTAAGAGCCTGCAGCTACCAGGTGAGTGAGCCTGGCCAAAGCACCTGGTCAAAGATAGTGAGTTTCCAAAGGGATTCTTGTCCATTTCATGGTTTGGCTGCTGTGCTATAGACCCTAGTCTTAATTTTCATTGAAAATGCTGTAAAAACAAAAAGGTAATGCCACTTCCCACACTGTTTCAGAAGGGTTTTAAGTGGAAAAAGGTATTTAGTATTTTTAATAAGCATCTTCAATACTATTGAGTTGGTTTCTTTGTTCATATCACAAGATTAATTATGCTGTCAGACACTTTCAAGGCCTGCTTAACAAAGATTCAGTGATATAATGGTTTGCTTTGCGCTGCCTTTTTTCTGCATAGCAATCACAATCAGCATTAGACAATTTAAAACCCTTTCACCAGCCGGAAGTTCTGAAGAGCCTTTTAATCAACAAAAGTAATTTTGCAAACAACTAGATACAGCATTTTTCATATTAACTAACTTGCATTTAAACTCTGAAGGCTGGATTCTCCCCCCAGTCTCTGATTCCAGAAAACCGGGTTATTTCGATAGCCTCGCAAGGATCGAAATGTGCATTCTGCCCAGGGTACCTCTAAAATTTCATGTCCCATTACCCCACACCGCTTGTGCAAAGAGATAGCATTGGTACCCAAAAGGGAGGCATTCATTTTACTGATCTCTTAATACATTTATCTTGTCGAATCACTTAAACTTAATTTTTAAAAATTGTCCATCCAGTAACTTCATCTGCCTATTTCCTAACCTTCGAATTGATGTTTGTGTGTTATAGTTGTGTAATCTGTAGTGTGCTTTGTTTTTGTGTGGTTCTATTGCATGTATCTATATTGTATGTGTGTGTATATAATTTGCTTGCATTTTGATGACTTCATTTGTATTTATCTTAGATGGGAAAATTCTGCTAGCTGCATTGTGGCTATTCTAGCTTACATTTTCTTTGTCAAGATTGGCATTTATCAAATGGAAAGTGAGGTTCTTTGCTCCTCAGGCAGCAGCCCCCACAAAAGGTTTGGGGTTTGGGTTTTGAGGGTGGATTCTGGGGAATATGACAAGGAGAGCCTATGGTGGGGGTGAGCATTGAGTGGGTGAGGTGTATTTTGTTTTGAATCAGGTATCTTTTTTAAATGAAACTAACCAGTTAAGACCATCTTTAAAGCATTCTTTAAAAAAAGAGAAGAAAGAAGAGGGCAGAAAAGAAAACAAGGAAAAAGAAGGAGGCAAGGAAGGGCCCAGCGGCAGTGACTAGGGCTGCTGTTGTGCATGGTAATTAGCAAGGGAAGCTGGGATTCGGCACCCGAACCCCCTTCTATTTGACACTATTTCAACCCTGGTGAGAAGTGACCCAGGATCTGGAGTCACAGGACAAGAGGAACAAGTCCTGTCACAAGAAATAACAGGGTCAGGAGACGTGACTAATGAAGTCATAGCAACTGGTGCACTGGGCCAATCAGAGGAGGCACCAATCTGTAAATGAGGATATAATTAGCAGAAAAAATAACATGCTTTGGTTGAATTCGAGGGGAGCCTATAATGACTGGATATTGAGAAAGATTTCGAAAGATTAGAGCAAACATTATGCAACAAAGAATAACTAATTAGGGGGAAAAAGTGAATATGCTTTAATTAGAGGGAAATACATGATTGAAAGATGCAGAGTTGTCTTTTAATATGAATGTAGTAATGAAGGTTAGCGCTTATCTCCTGGTTTGGCGCCGCACAGCCGTCTGCGAATCAGTGGGAACGGCATGAGCGTCTCTTTACAGACAGCACTTTCGACACTGAGCCTGGGTTGAGCCCAGCGTGGAGGGCTCCAAGTGCCCACAGCACAGGGGGTTTAAGGTTCTAAGACACAAGGTTCACAGTTAGGTGCCAATGAGTCAGCAAGCAGTGCCTTGGCCTGGATCCACCACTAGCATTCACCACCATTTTGATTTTGAAGCCACGGTGCCAGTCCATCTCATTGCCACTCTTCCTTTTTTTTTTTTAAGTGACCATCTATTTTTTCAAACTTGATGGCCTTCTCCAAGGCCTGGTCCCTCCTGGTAATGTGTCCAAAGAACAAACCTCACTATCCGCGCTTCAAAGAAGCATTCTGGATTTGCTTCTTCCAAGACAGATTTGTTCTTTCTTTCAGAAGTCCAAGGCATATTTAATATTTTTCATCAACCCTATCATTCACAGGCGCCAGACTTCCTCATTCATTGACCAGTTTTCACATGCTTAGTAAGCAATTAAAAACACTATGGTCATCAAAATGCAAGCAAATGACACACATGCACATATAATAAAACACTATAGTCTTCATAGTGCTATTTTTGCTTTTTAACACTTAACAAAGAGCTTTCATAGCAAACTTGCCCAACGTAATACATCACTGGGTTTCCTGACTGCTGCTTCCATGAATATTGGTTGTAGATCCGAGTAAAATGAATCCTTTTACAGTGTCAGTCTTTTCTCTGTTTATCAGGTTGTTTATTGGTCTAGCTGTGAGAATATTTATTTTCCATATTGAAAACTACCATTAGTAAGTGATCTTCATTATTAAGTGATCCAAGTTCTCTCTTCTTTCAGCAAGCAAGGTTATATCATCTGCATATCTCCGGGGTTGTTAATGATTCTTCTTCCAGCCATGGTGATGGGTCCTACATACATTTAGCTTCTTGGACGATTTGCTCAGGAATACAAATTGCATAACTGTATTAGTCCGGGTATACTAGAGGAACAAATTCAAGGACACGCATATCAATATAAGGAAAGGGTTTATATACAAAAGGAATGAGACATGGAGAAAGCATCCCAGCCCAGTCCAGTTCAAAATCATAAGTCCGAAATTAACCCATATGCCCGAAATCAGTCTATAAAGTCTTCTTCCAACTCACGAAGTCACAGGTCAGTGGGTGCAGAATCCCGGTGCTGGCAGGGCACCTTGCCTCCGGGCTCAGGGTCCATCAAGAGCAGAAGCAACTCATCGCTGGCAGAGGTCTCCATACGGCTGCCCCAGCTTCAGAGGTCTGGCTCCATCAGGGCAAAGCTGTGTGGTCTCTCTGCCGGCCCCTCCAGCTTCGCGAATGCTACCAGCTTGTCTTGTCCATCATTAATCATCTCTGAAACTAACTCCCAACAAATGGGGAAGATAGCTTCTCATCTTCACGAGGGAAATATCGCGAGATTTCCCAAGAGTCTCAGGTGAAAGCCATGCCCACATAGAGGCCTCATTGGCTACTCAATGGCTATCTCCAGATTAACAGGCTAGACTCCACCCCTACATTTCAACCATAAAATTAACATAAGCACATGACTCTCTTCTTTCAGCAAGCAAAGTTCTGTCATCTGCATATCTCCGGGGTTGTTAATGATTCTTCTTCCAACCATGGTGACGGGTCCTACATACAT
The DNA here is from genome assembly GCA_004026705.1 of Nesogale talazaci. NCBI lineage: Eukaryota > Metazoa > Chordata > Mammalia > Afrosoricida > Tenrecidae > Nesogale > Nesogale talazaci. Next base: position 57,182 of record PVJH01000489.1, on the reverse strand, counting down.
TCAGCTTCTCGGATTATTTGCTCAGTATACAAATTGCATAACTATGACTAAAGGATCCAACACTGACCTACTTTTCCTGTTGAAATAATGCCCTCTCAGTCTGTACGGGCTGCCTCACACCACCATTCAATGTGTTGCAATTCCCATTCTTTGCATTCTTTGCATAATTTGTTACTATCCACACCATCAAATGCCTTTGGAGAGTCAATAAACATAGACAAACATATTTTTGATATTCTTTGCTTTCAGTGAAGACCCATCTGATATGAGCAACGCTATCCCTCATTCCATGTTCTGTTCTGAACTCAACTTAAATTCCCAATAGATACCTGTCAGTGCACAGTTGCAACCATTTTAAATGATCTGAATTCTGTTGGAACACCTTTCTGGTAATGGGTACAAATGTCGATTTCTTTCCTTCCATTGGCCGGTAGCTGTGCTCGTAGTCCTTGGTGTGGGGGAGTGAGCCCTTCCAGAGGAGCATACCCTTTCCTAAAACACTTCAGTGGGCATTCCACCCATTCTGGGTGGCTTGTTTCCCACCCGCACTGCCAAGACTCTGATGTCTTCCTACAATCCCACAGAGAGACGATGTCTTCCTTCAATCCCACAAAGAATACTCCTAACACTTGCCATAGCGCTTCAACGCCCTTAACAGATGAGGAAGTGCACCCCGCTGAAATGTCCCTGCGCTTGCTGCTAGGCCCACAGCTCACCTTAGGTGGATTCCTTCTAGGTGTATAACTGCCAAGAGGTGGCTTTTGCTTATGGAATTAAAACGGAATCATCCAGGACTACGCTGCCCCAGCAGACTCTTCCTGTTTGCCCTGGAATGTCCTGAAGTGTGTGTGTAAAATCACAACAATGAGGAGAGGCTGTGGGGGTCCCATGAGTCCCCACAGCAGGCAGCCAGGGCAGCCAGCACCTCCTCCTTTTTCCCTGTCTAAACAGACTGCAGATTGTGTGAGTTCCTCGTTTTCGTTTCGGTTTGTCAAACTGCTCTGAGTATTGATTTTCATTTATTTTACATGATCCTTAATTGTCATCATTAGCTATCTATGCCACATCCCCCTGCTTAAAAATACCCTGTCAATTTGGCAGCATATTTATAGATTAATTTTAAAAGTGTTTTCAAATTTATGACTGCATACCTTTGGTAAGTTTGTAACATTAAAATACTTATGGTACAGAATTTTTTAATTAAAACTATTCATCAAAGAAAGTCCAGGTAGTGAGTATCTCCTTGTCTGCGGTGGGGGTTCTGGCAGCCAGAGCAAGCAAAATAATAGGTCAATTAAAAAAAATCTAAAGATAGCGTTTCCTAAGACCTAATTGTTTAATGAGCATTTGCCAACTCCCCCCAAATTAAATTATGAACTTATTTTTTGGTGTGTTTTGTTTTGTTTCTTTTTATTTATGGGACCCAGGCATCAGGAACCGAGGAGACCAAGGAAGGAAAGTTCCTGGCCGCAGCCTGCTGGCTACTCAGCAACTGACAGAGAGGACAACAAGGGACTGCTCTTTGGAAATGGACATTCTGGACCTGTGGTGGAGATCAGCTCTTTGAGCTTCCAGAGCCTCTGGTCTGTTCCACTGTGCCCACTTTGTTTGGGGCTCTTAAAAACAACCATCTCACCCAAGCAGGTTACCTTGGAGCAGGACGAGCTGGTCAAAGATACTAAGGAACCAGGCTTCCTCCTGGCACCCACCAGCAGCCCTAGCATGTGAACAACCCTCTGGGTAAAAAGAAGCAATATGCCTATAGTGTCTGCTCTGTGCCAAGTATGTCCCCAATTGCCGAGGGTGCAGGGTTGAATGGCTGAAGCATCCCAAAAGTGGGATTCTGGGGTTCCGTGTCAAAGTCCTGGCAAAAACAGAACTCTCGGGGGTTCTCAGACCTGGAGTTGACAAAGAAGTACTCTCCTTCTACTTTGCTAACAGGTCTCATTGTGTACTCAATGCGTGGTCTTGAAAATCCCTCCATCTTCCCATCTTACTCCACCTCCCTTTCCTTTATTACAGTTGGACTCCTTTGGTGGTGCAAAAGGTCAACTCACTGACTGAGCAGGTGGTATTCGAGTCTACCCACAGTAACGTAGGAAGAAAGGCCTGCTCTTTCCAGGCGTCCACCACTGGACAACCTGTGGGGCACACTTGTACTGACACAGGTGCACTGTTAGCTGTCGAATCCATTCAACCCAAGCGGCTGTAATTGTCACCATTTCTTCCTGCTTTCTGCTACGTGTTCAGAAAATAGTAAGTTATGAAACCCAGATCTTGACAATACCGTTTGCACTTCCTCAACCTTCAATATAACATTTATGAACAGCCAGTGACTTTAAGAATATGCATCTGTTTTCATATTTTATAATGTGGGGTTTTTTTTCTATTGTATACTCTTTAGCATTTTTAATTGACCTTCTTGCTTAGGTGATTGCAGCGTTAACCATCAGACTGTGCTGCAAACAGGACATTCTTGTTAAAATTTGCATTGTAGGGTGGGGGGGCTCACAGCCCTCTGATGGTCATGGAAGTTACTCAGCACTGCTCCTGAGAACCACTGCTGGATTTGAACTGCAAAGCCCGCGGGCCGCAGTGCTGCACTCAACCACTTACACCACTGGGGCTCAGCCCTGCCAGTTTGTTTTTTAACAGAGTTTGGATGAATAGAATTGACTCAGGCCATATATAACTTGTATGTTTAGTCTAGTGCCTTTGGGGTGGACATTGTCACAGTAGGGACACCTCCAGTTCCCTAAATGAACACCTTAAGGAATGCAGTATTTCTCACAGTATTCTAACATTTATTAGAGCATGACAAATTTATCTAAAGTCAGATATTAGAAAAATGAGAAGGTTCTACACATCTGCTAGTGGCATTTTGACATGAGCTGTCGCCTGGGCAAAGGGCACCTGGGAGAGTGTCCACTAAGTCCTCTTCCTGGGCTTGAGTCCTTCCTGGGCATTTGGGGAGCTGAGTCAGTTTATACATAAAAGGGTCTAGTGGCCTATGTGAAAATCATTTCATACACACCCTGCCATTCACTCCCTGATTTATTTCCGATGTGAGCTTTTATCAAAATGTCACTACTGACTGGGAGGGGGGGCACGGGGGGGGGCAAAGCCAGATGATAATAGAGATAGCTAATGGAGCAGGATTGCATTGGAATTGAACCAAATCTCCCTTTTACCCAACTTTGAATGCTAAATGAATCACTCAGATTTATATGGAGGTGGAAGCTCTACAAGGTCCCCATCAGGGCAAAATAGGGTACAATTCAATAAAACACGTGACAATGCTTTATTGACTAATGAACCTACCATGCTGCCAACTGCTGTATTTTACCGCTGCACACCATAACTGCCTGGCAATTACATTGTGAGTGTTTGCTAAAGACGTGCCTGTCTTCTCCCTAGATCTGAAAGCAGGTGTCAGGAGAGAGGCACTGGAGGAAACGGGTCACACACCTTTGCTGAGTCTTCTGGGGATAGAAGCCAAGCACTGATAATAACAGTGCAAACAAGTTGATGCTGCTATTTTTAAATAAGCAGTGATTATTGACTAACAGAGGTTGCTGTTGGTGGGACGACAAAGCCTCCAGCGCCAGAGTTGCTGCGGAGCCTTCCACCAGAGAGCTTGTTAATGAGAAGCAGCTAAGTGCAGAGTTAAATGGTTCCTGCCATCCTTTCTGCTCAGCGGCAGAGCTGGGGAAGCACTGAGTCGCTGGCCTGGTGTTCCTGAGACTCTCCAACCTCTCCCTGAGCAGTTTCTAGATGAGAAAAGCGTGGCGTCCGTGAGTGTAGAGATGACTTCACATGGCAGAGAGGGTGATTGCTTCACATATAATTGGGGGATTTTTTTCCTTAGCAAAATGGCCACCGTTATCAGTGACTTTACTCCACCAATATTCTGAGCACACGAGCCCTGTCACCAGTACAACAACAGCAATGTGGTCCTTGACATGTTTGTGTGTGCACACACATGTATACACATGAAGAGCAAAGGGAAAGTGTTCTCTAAGCTCTTCTGAGCTCTACTGCTAGCTTGCATATTGCTATGCAAAGCTATGCTATGTTAAAGTTGTTCCAGAAAGATTTTAATTGTCAGCAGGATGGACAGGTTTTATGAGACAGTCCAGACTAAGAAGGCTGGCTGATGGTCTACTTCTGAAAATAATTGCTTTTGAAAACCTTATGAGTAACATCAAAGCATCATCTGATATTGTGACATAAGATGAGTCTCTCAAGTCAGAAGGAATTCAATATACAATTGGTTGAAAGATGCCTCTCATTTGCTGATGTGGCACAGTTCAAAATGAGAAAAATAGCATGAATCTAAGAAAACTAGAAGTTGTCAAAAATGAAATTAAATGCTTAAAGATAGATATTCTAGGTATAAATTTCCTCAAATAGACTGGTATTAACCATTTTGTATCATGAAAGCATGACCTACTATGCTGAAAATTACCATTCAAAAAGGAATCACGTCGAACTCATTGTTAAAAAAAGATAATCTCAAGATCTAGCCTGAGGAACATGATTGCCAGTGATAGGATGTCCACATACCTACAAGGAAGACCATTAATACAATAACTGAGACTTGGACATTTACCATCAGTACCAAAAATGATGAAACTGAACACTTACACCAACTTCTGCAGTCTGAAACAGATCAAGCATGCCATTCAGATGCATTGATACTTACCAGTTATTGAAATGTGAAAGTTGAAAACAAAGAAGCTGAATAGATTTTTGCTTATCTGCTTGTTTGCCTTTGTTTTTTGCTTCATCAAAAGTGGCCTTTGTGAAAGGAAAGATCCTGAAGCACAACAGAATTTTATGAAACACATGATCTATGTACTGAAAATAGCTTTTGGAAACGACATAAGTGGTGCCTATACACATAGACCTCTCTGGAGTAATAAACAGAAATCAAAACAATTATATCTGAGGGAAAAGCCCAGAGAAGTTCAAAATCACCAATCAGAACAAGGCCAGGGGCTAAATGTAGAGCAGAGTATCAATTGCTCATATGCAAGTTCAAGTAAAACAGGTTCATAAGAGTCAAAATATCACCTTGACTCCATCCCATCTGAATTTAGAGAACAATATCAAGAAAAGATTAACCACAATGAATGCTAATAAATGAAAGCCAGATGAGCTATGGGATGCCAACAGAGACATCATATATGAACAAAGCAAGTTATCATTCTAATAAGAGGGCAAAAATGGATATTAGAAGAGATTTTGAAATTTTCTTGTTGAAGGTGAAGAGAACTTGAAACACTTTCAGATGAAGATTAAGGACTACAATCTTTAGTGGATTATATCAAAGTGAAAAGAAAACAAAAATCTTCATGAATTGTCGATAAGCAAGATGATAAACAAAGAAGGCATTGAAGTTGTCAAGGATTTCATTTTCCTTGGATCCACAATTAACATCTATGGAAGCAGCAGTCAAAAAAATAAATGACGGACTGCACTGGGCAAATCTGCTACACAAAACCTCTTTAAAGTGTCACCAAGCACAGATCTCCCATCAAGGATTAGGTGCACTTGATGCAAGCTGTGGTAATTTTGAACAAGTCCACATGAATGTAAAAGCTGCTCATTGACTAAGGAAGACTGAGAAAGAGGGAATATATTTGCACGATGGCATTGACAATGGGTATTGACTATAGACTTCCAGAAGAATGGACAAATTGCTGTTCAGCTGGAATGAAAGCAAGACTGTATCTCATGGACTTTGAAGATGTTATGAGGATGTACCAGGAAGACCTTCAAAGAAACTCCTTTGACAACAGTGGCTACAACAAGGGGCTCAAGCCCAGCAAGCGTTGTGAGGAGGGTCCAGGGTCAGGCGGTGTCTTTTTCTGTTCCAAGGAGGATCACCGTGAGTCAGGAAGATCTCGATGGCACCTAGCAATCGTGCAAACAAAGGGACTTTTCAAAGGTTTTTGTGTGAGGTACTAGGCACCTGTGGGCTGAGCAGATAAAAATCAGCATCTAGGATTTCGTGGCCATGTGCACTGCTAAGCTGGACCAGGGGGCCAATGGGATGAGTCAGTGCAGCCTCTTGCCTTGGTTCCGAGTGTCTGTAAATGTTGCTGATGCTTGGGGACACGCTGAGCAGGAGATACTAAAGGTCATGATTTGCTTCGAGTGAAATTTGCTTCAAGAATAGAGGATGGTTTCATTTTTATTTCTTTCAAAACATACACATATTGAATATGTTAGTCAATATGTAGAAATGGTCTAGAAATAGTCCCATTAACCTGAGAATAATGGCTGTTAATATTACACAGCGCTGACATTATGCAAAGCTCTGCCCTAAAATTTTACCAATATAACCCTAAAATGCTCACAGCGAGTCTCTGGGGCAGTTACCATCCTGATTTCCAATTTACAGTTGGGGAAATGAGAGCACGGAGAGGTGAGGTCACTTGCCCAGATTCATGAAGCAAGGATGTGGCAGAGTCAGGCAGGAGTCAACCGTAGGCCACTGGACTCCAGAATCCATGTATGTGGCTCTGTTCCATCTGTTTCCAGTTTCTCTGTGGTGGGACTGGGCTGAGAAGAGGCTAAAGATGAGGGTCAGAGATGTCTCAGCTTTGAACTGGGGTCTATAAGCAGGTATTGTTTGTAAATTGTGTAATAAGTTATGTTAACACAATTTATGTAAACCACTTTGAATGCCACTGTGTGATATCAGAGCCCACGTTTGATTTTATGGTTTGATCAATTTGGCAGAGTCGTGCAATTCCTGTTGCTGTCGACTAATGAGAAGAGCTGCAAGAGGCTGATATGCAGGTGATGTATTCCCTCCAAGGGAAGGCTGCACAACAGTGCATGGTCTGTCGAAGATTAAACTGTGTTAAGTGGGAGGGAGACTATCCCAAGGCCCACGCCAAGGTGGGTTCACTAAACCCAAGATAACCTGTTAGTAGTGTTTGACTGTCACTTGGACACAAGTGTTCTTATAGATCAAGACAGATTGATCACACTGAAGTAGTGCATTGTTAATTTCAATTTAATTGGCTCTTAATATTTTTATTTAAATTTAATTTGTTTGTTGGCTTAGTTTACGTTTAATTTGCAAATTAGTTTTAGTGTCGGTTGTACAAAAGCTTTCAGCAATATAAAAGGATAACATGGATAGAGACTGCCTGGGATGTCCCCCCAGACTCCTTCCTTTCACCCCCTAAGCCCCCCAACATCTCATGGGTAGCACACAACCTCTTGGGCTACTCCTTCTCATCCTCTCCTTTCCTGTCCACTTTCCTCCTCCCTTCAAAGAACTTGCAAATCTCCTCCCTTAATCAGTTCCTTCTCTAGGACACAGCCACTCTGGTTTTTCTCTCGATGCCTTCCCCCGACCTCTGCCCTATGCTGGATCTTTAGGAGACCTTAGTTAATAACTTGAAAATACATACATGAAGGGAATCATGTTTTGGGCATGAATATGTATCTCTAAAGGGTGTGTGTAACAATCACGAGGCTGGCTCAGGACCAGGGAGTGTTTCATTCTGTTGTGCTATAGGTCAGAGCACAATAGTGCTTACTGAAACAGAAGTCCAACAGAACCTAAGATGGAATTTCAGCACCACACACCATGAGAAACATGGCACCTACTTACCCATGTATATCACCTGATGGTGAGCCTACTTGCCCTTTGGAGCTGACAACATATCTGTATTTCTGAGATACCAAGACTTAGCTATGGTCCTTTGTAAAGGGCATCACAAAAAAGAGGCATGGAGTGGGGAAAAGGTGTGCCACCTCTGTTGCTTGGGTGAGTGCACGCTGTACTTCAGTTGTTCTTCTAACAAACTAGAAAGTTCTGGGTTTGAGTTACAGTCTGTGGACATGCCACATTCCCCTTAGGAACTCTACTTTTCCAACAGCAATGAAGAATTTGAAGAATGTGATCTTCAGGGGCCTTTCATGGGGCCCATGGTCCAGGGGCAACTATGAGATACAGAGTTACTATTCCCACATCCCAGGGTGATATCTTGGGAGAAGCTGAAACCAGTTTTGATCTCCTCCCACCAGTTGGGGCATCCCATGCATAGCATGTCTGTTAATGAGCACTCTGAGCTTACCATAGGTGAGGCTCATCAGCCCCTGCATTGTTGTCAAGTCATTAAGGAAGCAGCTGCCTTATGAAGGGGATAATTTGCCGCTGCTCAAGCTCCAAATACAAGCTCAGGGCTGGGGACATAATAGAAATTTGTGACACTCAGTGGGAATCTTTAGGCCCATAAACCATAGGCAGTGTGTAGCCGTTCAGTTCATCTGCAACAGACATAATAGGGATAATCTTCACTTAATAAGTAATCGAGGGCTAATTAAGCGTTTGTAATATACATTGCAAGTATACTTTTTTTTTCTCTTTCCCACACTATTTCAGGAAATCCTGCACCAAGGGGTATAAGAAAAGCTCCTGCAAGCAGAAAAGGAGGGAGATACTAGAACCTCTTCAGAGCTGAAAATGAGAGTGGGCCAAATGTTGTTGTTGAAGATGCAACTATTGATCTTTCCCAATTGTGATTAAGAAGAATGATGAAAATTGAGGGTCCATGGGGGGAAAAAAGTCCAAAGGACTAATGGACTATGTACATAATCAGTGTCTATGCCTCTGAGACCCAAAGGACTAGATGGTGCCCAGTTACCACTCCAAACTGCTCCAAAGGGACCACAATAGAAGGTTCTAAATAGAGTGGGAGAAAACATGTGGAACAAAACTTAAAATTACTTTTTAAAAGACCAGACTTAGTGATTGGATAGATCTGGTGGAACCACCAAGATAATGGCCCTTTCTCATAGCCTTGGAGTTTAGAATTAAACTCTCCCCCATGACTCAATTTTCCGTGTCAAACAATTGACAAGTCTGTAAGAAGAGGAGTGACACTCGTGAGGTCCACATGCATTAGGATAATGAACCATGTGAGATCAAAAGAGCTGCAGCAGGCACTCAAGTACAAAGTTCAGAAGGGTTAGGAAATGAGGAAGGGAAACAGCAAACACAGGAAAAGTAGGATAAGTAGTCAGTCATGTTACATTGAAGGAACTTCATTCGATTTTGCTAAAACAAAATGTGTATGAATTGTAGAAGGGAAAATGGATGATTTCCTCTATAAACCTTCACCCAATTCACACTTAAAAGTTAAAACATAAATTAAAACAAAAATTCAAATTGTCTTATTGTTGGCAACACTTGGCTCTGGAGAGTCACCCAGGTGGATGTGCCTCCAGACAATCCTAAAGGTCCATTCCAGCCCAAGAGCTCTCAGTGAGATTGGCTGTGCTCTTTGCTGGAACCGCACTGCAATCCAACAGTTCCCTCTGCCCAGTCTTGCTCTGCTCATTCTGTTTCTTATTGGCTCTCAGCACTCCTTAATAAACCTCCTGCATGCAATCTAGGACTCAGAGTTGATTGCCCAAGTCCCCTAACCCCAGTGTTATATATTGAATTGTGTCCCCTACAAATGTATGTTGAAGTCTTAGCTCTGGGTATCTGTGAACATGATCTTGCTTAGAAATAGTGTCTTTGAAGATGCTGTTCTATCTGTTAGCATTAGGTCATATTGAAATAAACTGAACGCTAATCCACTAACAGTGACATCTTTATAAAAAGAGAAGACTCACAGAGACATGGGGAGAAGACAGTCATGTGAAAGTGTTTCTATTTAAGAAGAGCACCGAGAAACAATCAGGGCTCCCATGCTCTGGAAAAGGCAAGGCAGGCTTTTCTCCAAGAGTGGGCAGAAAGCACCATCCAGCTGATGACCTGAATTCAAACTCCTACCCTGCAGAATGAAGGAAAAATTATGAAGCAAAAAAAAACCCTCCTAAACTAAACAATCAAATTCGTAGTGCTTTGTTACAGCAACTCTGGGAAACTAAGACACATGATTTTGTGGCTAAGGTGTGAGGAGGACATTCACAGTATGAAGTTTCAATGGTATGTTCACACTTCCCGTTCCCAGCCCAATGCTTCGGTAAATTATCCCAGGGATCACTGTGGAAGTGGTCCTGTGGGAATGTTCCTCATTGAAGCCCACAAGCTAGTGGTGGAAGCAGGACAGGGCAGGAGATGGAGTTCAGTAAGATATGGTCTCAGGCAAGGTCTAGGGTAGGTCTGACCCATAGGGAGTAGATTCTTAATCTTAAACTTCCACATCAGCCAATTTTTGGCTGTGGGCTACACTGGTGAGAGGTCTTGGGGCATATACAGGTAGCTTCATCAGTGAAAGGCAATTCTCCAGAGAAGAGACAGTTGTGTTATGTTACAAACATAACAGTGGGGAGATGGGTTCCCCTACTGAGCAACAGACATCTGGATGCCTAGCACTTGTGCTGATGGCAGAAAATCCTTGCCTACTATGCCTTGCCTGCACCTGTGTCCACTCTGGTCCCAGGGACTGGCTTCAATAATTTCTTGTTTGAACTGCTGGAGCCACCTCTTGTGGTCATTTCGCAGATAATTCCATTTTTTCCTGACTCTGAGGTAGGTGGATTGATATGATTATTCCATTTCATAAATGGAGATCATGAAGTCTGAAAAAAGGATGAGTCTCAGCAAAGGCCAGAAGCAGCACTGGGACCCATACACCTCCCCCCACCCAAATATGACACCCAGAACCCAGACTTAAGCAGAAGCTATAAGTACCACAGCTAGTGAAGGTGACCATGCCATGCACCTAGATTGTGCACTGGTGGACAATGGCCCTGCCCCTGCTCATGCCAGCTTGAGGTGGGGTCAAGACCACTTGAACAACTGGGGGTTCACCACCAATATCAACAGGAAACATGGTAGTTCTCTGCTCCTAACTGCCCTGTATCCTACTGATGGCCTTCTCAACATTTCTTTTCTTTACATTTTTAGTTTGAATAGCTTGTTGGCTTGTCCCCGTGGTTCAATGCTAACTAGACTAGACCTGAAACTAGCCTGCTTACTGATCATATACTGTCCCCTACCCTGTTTTTATTCCAATTCCTATAAGGATATGACCTCCTTTCCTCTTTGAGAATGAGGTTTGAAGTCACTGGCCAATCAACAGATTGTACTTTGGTGTTCTTCCCAATCCAAAGAGCTGGAGCCAAGACATAGGGTGGGATCTTGTGGCACAAAAGAGCGGCCAGTACCCTTCCTAGCTTCTGAGAGGGAAAGCTGCATTCTCTGTCTAATACTCAGAATCTGGATGGTTTCTTCCCCAAAAGATTCTTAGGCTATACTCTGTAGGCATGGATGATAGCAATGAGTTTGGATTTGGACTTTAAGCTTTACTCCAATGGAAGGAACAAAGAGGAAGAAAACTCCTCAGGACACAGCTTGGCCATTTGCTGGTGTCTTCTAGCTAAATCCTCTACATAACAATTCCCCAATAGATTGTTGACAAGCTCTTAACAGGCACTTGCTTCCTTATAATATAAACCACATCTGAAACATGGGTATCTAAAAGATTGGTCTGCATAGGTTGGTGCCATGACACCATGACCTAGGAGGGATTAGTCTTGAAGAGGGGTAGACAGATCATTTAGACAGATTGACAGAGAAAAGTCAGAGAGAAGGTTTTCAAGTGGAGGCACTGGACTTAGGTGGTATGACATTGGCCAACTGAGAAATCATTCCCGGATTGCATTTCTAGTTCAGAGAAATGGGAGAGTGATTCCTGCTAGGGCTTTTGAAATTGACTGGATCACTGTAAGTGAAACTGAGTGTGGTCTCAGATACTTGGCAAGGTATGTGCTCCTGTGTCAGCATGAACCTTTCCTGAGTTTGTGCTCATAGAGACAACGGGGCTTTACACCTTTCCTGTCCCTGTAAGCCAGGTGCCTCTGTGCCTCCTCTCAAACACTGTCCCCTAGTGAAATCAAGTCTGTTTTCTTTTAAAGGGGAAAAGGTAGAGCTCAAGTTCACCAGGTGTCTCTGCTTCCCACACCCACCCTACACCCAGTGCCTACATCCTTCCGCCAGTCATTGCCACCCTGCTGTTTCTTTGTACAGTTTTTCTTTATTCTTTTCAGAAATCTACAGAGTAGAAGGGAGCCCTGTACAGTCTCCATCTCTCTTAGATACAGTAGTTTGCTTTATGACTTTGTTTTAAAAACTATTGGCGTAGGGTGCAATAACACAGATGTCTTTGCCTCACTAGAGAACCGTGAATTTCCACTTCTCTCTCCTCACTGACAGCCCCATTACCTTCCTTTGGATAGTTTCTTCTTTGGTCCTGGGAAAGGAAGGGGGAATGGTGTTTTCTCCCTCAGTTGCCCCTAACAATAGGGCCACCAGATCAATAGAGCTGGCGCCCACTGGCCCTTGGTGGCCCCCTAACAAGTCCTTGGAGCCAGCCCTGTCAGCAGTCTACTGGTGGGGGAAGAAGACTTAATGTCCTCATCCCCCAAGGAGTGCTAAAGCCATCGCAAAAGAAATATCCATTTTCCCCCGCACTCGTCCTGCAGCATTTCTGTAAGAGGTGGCAACCCAGTGGCGGTGAAACTTTGCTGGCTGCCTTACTAAATCTTCACCTGGCTGGCCTCAGCTTGACAACTTCTTAACGTGCGCTGAGAACAGTCAATGCTTGGTGCAAGCCCGAGCTCCATCAGCCTCTGGCAAGCGTCGGAGTCCGGGCTTGCTGGGAGGTAGGGTTGGGCAGGCAGATTTACACACACGTCACGGCTGGGCATGGTGGCGAGAAGGCAGCCTGTCTCTCTCCACTCACGTGCAGAACTCTTCCTCCTCGGTAGCATGTCAGACTGTCATGCCGCCTTCTCCCTCTGTAGAGAGCGGTAAGGTGTGAATTTAATTAGCATAGAACAAAATTTCTTACTCTCTAATAATAACACCTTGAATTTTTATGTTACCTGCTCTCTAAGGAGCTCAACACGTCAGGGGGAAACAGGTACTTCTTCATTTTGTTTCATCATGCTCCACAGACAAAAATGATAGACCCCATTGCACAGAGAGGCCAAGGCACAGAATTCATGTGAGATTCTCTAAATTGGGTGGGGGCTTAGCCGTGACCTTCTAAGGTCATCACTTTCCTTTTATTCTGGGCAAAATCTAGGAACATAGGTCTCTTGAAGGTGTGGAGGCTGCCACCACAAATGTCTACAGGCGATGGGAGGTTATGCCAGGCCATGACAAGGGTCTGGTGTAAGACAATGCCGGTGGTAGGTCTTGGCCAAGCTGATGGCCAAGCAAGTTCAATGGCAGGTCGGTCATCTAAATAAAGGGGCAGACTGTCCTACACCAGGTGTTTTTTCCAAGGCTTTTTATGGTGGTTAACTATAAAAAAATGAAGCATTTGCCAACTCCACAATTTCAACCTGATGGCTCAGGAATGCAGTGCAGCTGTCCTCACTGGTCCTTCCCTGGATTCTCCCATTGCCACGAACAGGACCAGGTGCCTCAGAACCAGTGATTCTCCTCTGCACCCCCTTGATGCCTTAGTTTGGTCCTCTACACACTGCCCTATTTCACATAAGGGAGATTGTATATCTATCATTACATGATTGGTTTATGTCACTGAGAATAACATTTTAAAGATTCAAATGAAACCAAGTTTTCACTTCTCTTCATGGCAGGGCAATATTCCATTGTGGCTTGTCCCAGGTTTTGTGTATCCATTCATGTATTAGTGTACCCCTGAGGTGATCTCCATATGTTGACTATTATGAAAAAGGGACATGTGTGTTCAAGTGTCTGTTTGCATTCTGGCATTTCATTCTTTCCAGTCTATACCTCAGCAGATATGTTTTAACAGGCAGGCCTGGAAACCAGCAGTTCTCAACCTGTGGTTCCTGACCCCTTTGGGGGTTGAACGACCCTTTCACAGGGGTCGCCTAAGACCATCAGAAAATGCATCCTTCTGATGGTCTTAGGGACCAAGAAACTGCTCCTCTATCCTTCTCCAGGTGAGTCTGCACACATGCAGATACACTGACATACAAGTACCAGGTGCGAAGGCTGTTACCAATGCTACACCACGCTTCAAGACAAAATTTCATTTATTTGTCATTAGAAAGAAATATTTCACAATATTTAATGACATATTGTTTTGTGATGAATCACTGTGCTTTAATTATGTTCAATTTGTAGCAATGAATATACATCCTGCATATCAGATATTTACATTATGACTCATAATAGTAGCAAAGTGACAGTTATGAAGTAGCAACAAAACTAATTTTATGGTTGGGAGGTCACCACAACATGAACTGTATCAAAGGGTCACGGCATGAGGAAGGTTTAGAACCCCTGCTGTAAATGCAGGGTTACAAGTTCTGATGGATGTAAATGTAAACCAAGGACAAGAATGGAAATTGCACCTCTAAATGCCTGAGTCTCCTCAGTTCCTGACTTCTAAAGCCAACCCAAAGGGTGGTGGAGTGGCGTGGGGCAGGGAAGCGCACTGGCTCATGGGAAAGCTGGAGGCTATGCTAAGTTTCTTGTCTGAAGTGACAGGTCCTTGAATCATGGCTGACAGTGACAGGGAGAGAAGAAAGGTGGAGAAAAAAGAGCCCACATGTGTGGAGTACAGATTCCAAGAGACATGAGGCCAAGTTGGCCTTCTATCTGAGTCATCAATCACTGCAGCTCTTTGGTTAGGTGAATACAAGAAAATAGTCAAATAACTGCCTTCACTATTTTGTTTAAACAGTTGACAACAGTGCATCGCACACCAAAAAATAATGAATCAACTTTTTAAGTGAATTTAATTAGCATTATGGAAAATGTACTCCTTAGCCTTTTTTTTTTAAACCCACAAATGGACATTAGTCCTTGGGTTGCTCTTTGAGGACCATCCAGAAATGGCAGAGGGGGAGAATTTAGCAGTCGTCACAGAAAGGGAGATGGCAAACTTGTGCTCCTGCCAGGAATACCCCAGGCCAGCCCAACCTTCCTCCAAGTCCTGAGACCTGGAGAGTGTTCTTAAACAAGGCTTTGTTCTGAGGAAGAAAGAGGGCAGCAGACAAAGGGATCTGTGGAGGAGGTCAAGGTGAGGGGGTAGTTAGAAGAGTTTAGGCTTGGCAGGTTAGATCATTCCCTTGACTCTCAGGAGCTTGGACTCCTTATTCAATGTGAGATCATGAGAGTTCCAACTTCCTCCATTGAAGAGTAGGGATACAGCCCCCCACAATCCTACTGAGACCAGCAGCACCATGCCAATGTTGCAAGCGCAGTGACAACTGCCTTATTTTGGACTCTGAGAGCAGGCAAGCTCAGCTGCCCGCGCATGGGGCTGTGCTGGCTCCCAGCTGGAGGACAACTCCAGCAAAGGACCCACCTAATCCATAACTCTCCATGGCTGCTGCGCCAATGCTCTCCAAGGCAATTGTTTTCTTCCACATCGGACCCTCCCGCTGACATTGATGAAGCTTCTCCAGACGCATGGCAAGAGCTTTTCACTGGAATGAGGATTAACCACGGCCATTAGTGTTTGTGGAGGGAGTTCTCCTCAGGTAGTGCACCTTTCCTGGGGATTATGAGCTAATGTGTCTGCAATAGCACTAGCTTGTCCAGGTTTTGTGGTCTATCTGGAAGTCATAGTCAAGGGGGTCCCACGAGCCACCTGGCTGCATTTCCACTTGGATGAGGGTTTGCCATTAAATGCAATAAGGAGCATGGGCCATTTATCACAGTGAATCCAGTGCCTAAGTCTGGGAGGACATAGCCAGTGCTCCAAATTGAAGCTGAGTCTCTCTGCCAGGGGCTAGGTAGGGATAACACTCGTGGATCTCTGGGAGGAGTTGTTTTCTGTTCGTAAAAATGAATGCCATTCATTTAGCTTTTCTTTTGGATTTTATCCAAGAGGCAATGAATTCCCTGCTTTGCATATTCATTTAGTCACTTATCAAATGTTTGCTGAACTCCTGTGTTTCATGTCCTGCTACAGGTTTTGTAACCATCCTGCTCATATATTAGAAGAGGAGATAGCCACAGCAAATGACAGAGGAATTTCAAACAGTACTAGCTCTTAAAGAGAAGAGTATAATATATGATAGTCACTTGGCAATTTTAGATGAAATAGTCAGGGGCATTCCCCCTAAGGAAGCAGTATCTAATTGGATCTGAATGACTAAAAGGAAGCAGTCTTCACAGATTTTAACACAGGAGATGATTCCAGGTAGAGGTCATAGGAAGGGATGAGCATGGCACCCTTCAAAAAGATAACCATGGTAGTTGGAGCAACATGAGTGAGGCAAGATCAGTAGGAGAGGAGATTGGAAAGGGAGGCAATGGCAGGATGATGCAGAACCTCAAAGATTATGGCTGAGGGTTTGGAGTTGTATTATAATGATGAGGAAAGTTAGTAAGGAGTTCTAAGCAGGGATGGGATGTATCAGTCAGGAGAGGAGAGGTTGTACTGCAGGAACAAACAACTTTAACAATATTAGGCACTCAAAGCAACTTCTCCAGAAGGCTGCTTGTATGCCTTTAGTCAATGTTGGTCTCTATTCTGCATCAGGCTGACAGATAATCCATTGTCTGGAATGTTGCTGGTCCTCATAGAATGAAGAAGGAAGCAAATTGCCCACTATCTTTTAAAGGCTTCCTCAATGGGTGTGACACAGTGATGTATACCAGGTTTTGAGTTACAGTAGGTGAAATGAGTCACGTATTCTTGCCTATTCTCAGACATAGCTGTTACTATCATTAATGACAATGACAGAAGGCATGTGCTGGTACAGGAAAGTGTAGGAAATAGCAATATTCACTGGTGACCCAGGAATCAAGGGCTCCTGGTTCCAGTGCACATCTGGCTAGAAATGTTCTCCCACCCAACAAAGCTAATTCAGCTGTGGAGTCTGATTACTAATCCTGGCAGCCAAAACATTCAGTCATTGTTCTGGTCTTAGCCAAAGGACTGGAAGAACTGTTGAGAAATGCAGCTGCTGGGACCCTCACAAAGTGCAAGGTCAGACTTGGGCATGACGCCTGCGCTGCTGCTCCCTTTACTTGTCCCATGGTCACGAGCACCCACACACTACCCAACTCCACAGCATCCTGGAGAGGAGACACTTACCTGACTGTGATTCACATCAAAATTCCCTCCCTTCATGAAACGACCCAAATATTGCAGAGAACTCCCTGAAATCTTTTGTCGTCATTGATTCTGATCTTTCAGCCTTTGTCTCCTCTTGTGACAACAGCCTTGTGATGTTTACTATCTGAACATTGTCTGTGGCGTTTGTCTTTTGTGTTCTTGATGTCTTTACCCACAGTCTGGGTCTGCCTGGAATGTTGCTTTCATATGGATTAAATTCTTCTACCTCCATGGGTTCTTCCACAGATGCCTGGGTGACAAAGGAGCATTAAGGCACTTTTTTCAGTCCAGTCTGATAATTTTTTTTGAGTAACCTTGTTCCAAGCAAAGCAACTTCCCTGGCCATGAATCTTTAGGGGGGAAAAGATCCTCCTTCAATGTGAATTTCCTAATCACTGAAGATATCCTGAGAGGCGAAGAGCTGAGGTGTTTGGACCACTTGCTCAAACTGCGACCTCTGTCCTTCTGAATATCTTTCATGAAACTCTTGCCCTACTCTCAAGACATAAAACCCATTTCTAAGCATCACCTTCTGACCCACCCCTTGATTGTTCAGAAATGCCTTTTAGGGCATTAATATATTAATACGAGTCTTCTCTTTGGTCCTGCCTGGTGATGCTCATAAGCTGATTGCTGCCCATGTCTCTTGTCTCCTGGACCAAGAGTGGTAGCCCTAGGCCTCTTTCTCTTGTCTCCCTATAGCTTGAGAACAGGTCTCAGTATTCAATACAGATTCAATAAAAGCACATCAAATGCTGTGAACATGTAAACAGATGACCAGGTTTGTCTGTGTGTGCTATGTTGGGTGAAGAGGAAGAGAAAATGGAGAGAAATGACTGAGTTTTACTCCTGGATCCACATTTGATGAGACCCAAACCTTTTCTGTTGCCTCCCCAAATCTCAGACTGTCTTCTGAACAAGGAGGATGAAAGACCTTCTGTGCATGCTGGTCTGTGTGGAATATGGGTCGTTTGAGTAGAAGTGGTCTTAAGCTAATACTTGACTTCCTGAGCTGTGAGGTCAGACACAAGGAGGACATTGGGAGTAAGAGGAGATTAACAAAGAAGTAATGAGAAGACTTTCCATTTGGATTCCTACCACTTCCTCCATCAATCCCACCATTTCTCCTGCCACTCTCACTGATATCAGTCTGTTTGCCTTAGAGGTCAACCTCCATGTGGTGTGCTAATCTCCCAGGAGGAGAGACCTGGTCCTTCCAGCTGTTGAGAGAGTTTCTGTTGGGAAACCCTTAGCTGTCAACCCTACCTGGACTACTTCTGCTCAAGATTCACTGCCTTTTGGGTCAATTGCATCTAATGCTTGATTGGGAGGTTTTTCCAGAGCAAGGCTATGCTGAAGGACCATCCTATCTTCAGAACTCTCTGGATTTGACTAAGGGATCCCACTGGTACTGTATTACAGATTAAGTTTCTCTTCTGCCCCAACCTGCTTCCTTCTTTGACCTTCTTTCTCAATGATGTTAACGTCAAGAACACCCTTTCATAGACTCTTGCCTACTGATCTCCTTCCAAAGAGGGCTATTTCCCAAGAAGATCAACCCATGCATCTCACAAATGACTAATAAGGAGAAGAGAAGAGGGGGAATGGTGGTAAGGCTGTGAGATGGGGCACAGGAGGAGAACAGACATCATAGACTTGTTCTGTCTCCCTGAGCCACATCCCCCATTGGCATGCTGAGGCCATTCTTGAGGCAAGCTCTCCTTTTTCTGCTTTGTTTCTATGTCTTAAGCTTTAGGTTCCTTGAACAAGGCTGAGCATCATGGATTAAGCCAGTGGTTGATTACATCATTTTTACTTTCATCAAACAGGTAAAATCATAAGCAAAGATTTATAATCATATTAATTCAGATTTATAATCATATAATTCATATCTGATCCATTAGCTTTAAAACTCTAATACAGAAATTATGACCTGACCTATAAAGGAGGAGAACGATATGACATTATAAATAGAGAGGCTTCTCAGCTCTCCTGCATCCAGTAGCCTCATGTCCCAGAAACCCAGGGAAGGGAGGGATGGCACCCATCAGACTTTAAGTCTCATCTTTACGCTCTTTCACCCTGAAGTCTCAGAGGCCCTTAAAGAGCATCTGTTTGCTTTCCTGTTGTTTCTCTGTCCTGAACGATGCAAAGACGCTCTATCCACTATCTCTATGGGTTTTTTTTTTCCCTCTTGTTGACTTGCTTCGCAAACATTCCCTGACAAAGAAGTTTTCAAAGAACAAAAGCTTTGTCCGTGATTGAAACATCCTTCACAGAGGCAGATGGCGCTGGGAGAAGATGGCACTGAGAAGTGGACAGAGGTTCAGTGGAAGTGGGCTTGTCAGGGTGAGCATATGTTCTATAATCTCAGAGAGCAGAGAACCTAGAAGAGGTCACTTTGTAGCTAGTAGACCTGAAGGCAAAGAGTTGATTTTTCCTGACATCAAGTTAATGCTGATTCATAGTGACCCTATAAGACAGGGTAGAACTGCCTCTGTGGGTCTCTGAGACTGCATCTCTTTATGGTACCTCATCTTGTGCCTGCAGAGTGACTGGTAGTTTCAAAATGTCGACTTCATGGCTAGCAGTCCAATCCATAGGTACTATGCCAACAGTGCCCTTTCGTTGGCACCAGAAAGTGCTAAAAACCCAGGTCAGCTCACCCAGTCTCCCAGGGCAAGGTAGCAGCAAAATCTGTGTTTCCATTGCAGCCCTTAGTAATCCACCTGTTCTGCCTTTGTTTGTCCACAATCCAGGAACACTTCCCAAACCAGTGTGGAGGATTGCTGGATGGTAGCTGATGAGATCTCAGGGAGCACAAGGGTTTAGGGCTCTATTAGGCTGGATTGACTAGAGAAACAAATTCATAGACACACATATGTGTATAAGAGAGAGCTTCACCAGTCAAGGTGCAGCTGGGCAGTGATGATACAAGTTTCCTCTAGTTCCTGAAGCCTTCCTCCCCCCAACTTTCATGGTCCCAACTCTATCTTACAAATCCAGATGGACTGGAGAAGGTACACTAGTAGAGAGGGGAGCTGGAGATATGGGGATATGGGGAAACCAAGACGGATGAGCCCCTTCAGGCCAATGGTTAGATTGGAGATGCTGGAGGGGTGAAGAGAAGGGGGATGGAGAGACGGAACCAACTGCAAGGATATACACATAAGCTCCTATTTGAAGGATGGGCATCAAAGGAGTAGGCTGGGGGAGAGGTCGGGCAGTGTAAGATATGACAGAACAATAATAATGTATAAAGCATTGAGGGTTAGTGGGGAGGGGAGAGCAGGGGAAGAGGGGAAGGGATGGAAAAGCCAATATCAAGGGCTCAAGGGGAAAGGAGAATGATAAGAGCAGCGGACATGTGAAGGTGCTTGGCACAACATGTTTATTTATGTATTGTGAAAAACTATGTATGAGCCCACAATAAAATGATTTTTAATTTAAAAAACAGCAGCAGCAGCAGCAACAACAACAACAACAACAGCAGAGAGAGCTTTAAATCCAAGAGCAAATGAACATTAAGAAAACACCCCCCCCAAAAAAAAATACACCCCGGCCCAGTCCAGATCAAGTCCTAAGTCTTATATTAGCCCATATGTCTGAAACCCATCTATAAATTCCTCTTTAGACTCACGCAACACATGCAATGATACTGCATGCAGGCAGATCACAGGCCAGTGGATGGAAAGTCTGGTGGATCCAGTGGCAGTGAAAGCATCTCGGCGCTGGCTCCTTCAGCTCCAGGGCTCTAGCGTAGTTCCATGTGTCTTGACAATAGGAATGTCTGGCAGGGAGTGAGGCTGTGCCCTATTGATCTCCTTAGCAGCTCCAAATGCGGTCATCAAACTGTGACCTGATTGACAGGCTAAACACCACCCCTTCACTCTTAATACATTGACAACAGATTATGTAACTACCACAGGGATGTTCTAAACAAAATGGTCTCTTCTTTCCTATAGGGAGGCATTGGCTTCGTTTGATCTTAAGTCTCTAATTTCAGAACCATGTCCACCATGGGTACAGACTGTGTCTCACCTGAGGCAGCTAGCAGTCAGAGCTGTTAGTTAGCTCTTTACCTAAAGGCCACAGCCCTCAGTTTGGATAGAACCATGCAGCCGATCCTGTTCAGGTAGCAGGCAAATCACTTTCCCACTGGGAAAT
This sequence comes from Nesogale talazaci, assembly GCA_004026705.1. Taxonomy (NCBI): domain Eukaryota; kingdom Metazoa; phylum Chordata; class Mammalia; order Afrosoricida; family Tenrecidae; genus Nesogale; species Nesogale talazaci. The sequence goes on along the minus strand of PVJH01000489.1, from coordinate 35,961 downwards.
ATGAGCCTTCCTCAAGAAAAACTCTCTTTAAATTTGTTTTGCTTTGATAATATTACATAATAAAAATTTAGTGTTCATCAACCCTCTGCCATGTGTACACATGGCTAAACAAAACAGCCTACACTCTGGTCCCTATACCAGGGAGCTTAAGCTCACTCACCCATCCCTCCATCCTGCCATCCTGCCATTCATGTAAACATCAAAATGCTCAAGTTCAAAACATAAAAATATAAAATAAATAAGAATGCTCAAGTTCCTCAACTTACATTTTTGTAACTTAAAACAGAGAAGTCAGTAAACAAAGAAGTAAAGTGAAATTCTGTTGCTTTTCCATCCCCAGCCCCAAGAATTACTATGAGAACTAAGATAGCCTCCATCATCCATGCTCCCCAATCAGCTTAAATGCTTTTTTTTTTTTTTTTGCCCTTTAGGTGTTTTTATTTGAAATGAGAAGTTGCACCAGGCAAGAGCTCCCTTTCCCTCCCACTTCCACAGACAAACAGGACTATAGGGGCAAATGTCCTTTAGGCACAGCAGCTCAGTTGGTTGTGAACACCCTCCTGTACACTGGGGGAGGCTGGAGCCACTTTAGTGATGAGAGTCCTTCCACAATCCAGTGACTCCACACTACTGGCAAGATACAAAGGGAAGTGGCCTTCATTCCGGTGCTGGGAAGCACATTCTATAAATGCTAAGGTGGGAGAAGCACAAATACAACCCACTCTACAAAATCTAGTTCCAAGTAAGCCTTAGCATCCCCCACCCCTTTCTTCCTTAACAAAAAGTAGTGCTGGGGCTTGGCACCCTGATTTGGTTTTTTCATCCTGGCCATAGACAAAGCATCCCCTCCAGACCTGTGTCTCTAGGGCTGGGGTCACATTTCATGCGCTAGGGAAGGCACGGCTCCTCCTTCCGCCTCTTCTTGCCCTCGTGTTTGTGCTCATTGGGGCCGCTGCTATCTGAGGGTCATTTGGAGTCACCATGCTGTTTGACTTCTTCCCAAAGCTTGTCCAAACTGAAAGGATCTTTCACAAACTGCACTGGCCCTTCTCAGCCTCTCTATCTTTTGTCTGAGCCAGAAAATTCCATATCAAGGACAAACCTGTTGGTTTCTAGGACAACATCATACATGTTTCTGGTTTGCAATGGGACTGTAAATACTCTGGGCCATATCTTTTCCCTTCTCTCCAAGCTTGATCATTCACATTGTATATTTCATCTTCTCCACATGCAAAACCACTGTCCATACCCTTAGCTTGGTTGAAGAGTCTTTGGTCGGACTGAACATCATTGGAAGTGCGAGGATTGGGCACACCAAAAGCAATGACTTCGCTGATATCATGACTTCACTCATTTCTCTACAGCTTTGACCTCTTGTCAGGAGCTGCCCTAGAAAGGTTCTGGGTCATTCTGTCTCTCCCTCTGCCTATCGTGCCAGATTTTGTCCCTCTCTGGAGCCGACCTATCCTCTTTTTCTATGTGTTTGATCCCTGCTTTCCTCTCTCTGGATTTCTGGGCCATTTCTCAAAGTTACTCTTCAACTTTCTCCTTTTCTTTCTGAATCATCTTTCTTTCTACTTGGGCATGCGTTTCCACAGCCTCCAACCCTTTTGATCAGAATGTGGAAGACCTCGTCCACTTGGTTAAATTCTTATTGATATAAATTATGTGCAGTCCTCTTCCATTAGCAGCCAGATGCTTTTCTAATGGAATTGTATACCCCTTTGTGTTCTTCCAGTTTGAAAGACAGGGAAGAATCTTCCACTCCTGTTCCTTCACAATTATCTTTTGGCTAGGAGAATGCATGACAGGTGCAGGAGGAAAAGGGGGTCCCTGGGGAATTTTCTTATTGATCTTGAATCTTGGAGGCTCCATCAGATCTTTCTGCATTTCCACCATTGAATCACCCTCAGCTGTTGGGACAGGTATGGCTGCAGCAACCTTGTGTGACACTGATTTTTCTAAGGCTACACTTGTCTTTTCTGTTATCTTCTTCATTGGGTCTTTTTGCATGTTTGGGTCTTCCACATTCGTAACTTCCTTGGGAACCAGGTCAGTGTACTTGCCATGAACGACCTTGTCTTTTGATTGTCCTTGTTGAGCAATTGCATCATACTTGATCTTGACTTCAGCATCCACCTCAACCACCAGGGCATTGGTCATTTTTTTTCTTTCGTCCCATCTCCAGGGCATACTGGGCCACATAGATCTCTGGAAAAGCACTTCCATCCCCACAATCCTCTAATAAATGTGGTATCCAGTCTTTCTGGTAGCCGGATGGGAGAGCTTACCTTCAGAAGGATACAATGAGGTCTTCCGAGATCGCTGGGATCTTGCCATCTCGTCAGCCTCAAGCTGGTCCTGAAGGTCAAAAACTGGTGAGCACCATCCTCTTCAGCTTCTTTTAGGGTGAGCAATGACACCCAACTTAGGTGCTTTCATTGCACTTCACTTTCTCAAAGTTTCATAGAAAACCAATCTTGGTTTTAATTATTAAAGGATAATAGATCCTAGACACACCTCTTCAAAGAATGTTGCCTTTCCCATATGCCCTACTCCGTCTCCTCCATTTGAGACCCATTGAGGTAAATAGTCTCAAGGAGAAGCATTCCACTCTATCACAGGAGGAGCAAGAGTACCCCAGGTAGGGAACACACCCACTTCTGAGCTCTCAAAGGATTTGTTACTGAAGTCTCTCTCTGAGCAACTGGAGAGGGTTCAACTAGATCTGGCTTGGTCTCTTTTTACTCTCTTGTGCCCTGTTTTCCTCTGGGGAGAAACTGAAAGGCTGGGATGATTGGAACCTCCAGGTGATGTTGTGAATCTAGCAAAATGGTGGTCTTGTCAGCCCAGTTAGTGAGCATTCTTGCCTTGTTTGGTTTATTTTTGTATAATTTTTTCTGTAATCTCTCAGACTAGCTTTTTTCAATGATTTTATTGAGGCCTCTTATAGCTCTTATAATATTTGTATGTTGCCCAATGACTCCCTTCATCTCCTTCTATCCAGCCTGCCTTCACTTTGCTCCAGTCTGGAAGTAATTTCTTTATGCCTCCTTCTGTGAATAGTAAGGTTTCAGGAAGAGTCAAACTGAAAAAGAACCCTAACAGAAGCTTTTTTGCAGAATAGTAGGGTTGGGTTCAGAAATGTGTGAAGAGTGGCGACATTGGGGCACAGCCCAGCTGTGTCTACACAGGACCAAACATCTGGTTGATATCACCAGTTATATAGCTTCATATCAGTGGGGGGGGGGGAGGTGTGCGAAGGAACCTAGGCACTTACAGGTTTTTATTGGGCAGCAGAGGGTGTAAAGACATTTCTAGCTATTTTAGAAAATTTGATGGAAACTGAACAAAAAAAGTTGGGTAGTAAATTCTGTTCTAAACAACAGAGACCAAGAGATAAACTGGTTTTTTTGGTGAGGAAACAGGAAACTTCACTCTGATCTCTGTCTGTGTTGACACAGCTTCTGCCTTGACATGACTTATTGACAGACCTGGCTGGAAAGGCACACATGAGCAGGACATGTAACACCATCTGCTCCATGCCCCAGTCACTGGAGTCAGGGATTGGGAAGCAGGGTCAGATGTTCAAAACGACTGCATGAGGAAGCAAAGTTTAACATGAAACCTGGAAACAGGTAGGTAGATAAATGTATCCTAGGGGTGGGTGGAAATATGGATAAAAGCCTGCAGACAGAGAAAAATGAGCACTTTCAAGGAACTGAATGAGTTCAGTGTGTCCACAGCATAACAAAGGATGATAGATTATGACTTTCAACAGGTAGACGATTTCCATCCTGATGATCCTTGAACATCAGGGCAGAGAAGGTTAGCAGTGTGGTTGAACACAAGACTTACAAAGTCAGGTTCGTCTTGAGAAAGCATAACCTGACTGCAGTGTGGGAAACATCGAGAATATATTAGAGGCTGGCAAGAGAGAAGTGTCGTATTGATCAGGGAAAAGAAAGTGATGGGTGGGGGGGGGCTTAAGGAAGTGGCAGTGGTAAAGGGGAGAGTGGGCAGATGAGGGGATCCATTGAATTTGGTGATGGATTAGAGAGAGTGGCTGAGAGGAATCCAGGATGTCGTCTAATAATTGATCTCTAGATGAAGAATGCAAGCATGGAGATACCTTTGAGGTATTCAAGATTAGATACTGAGAAAATGTAAATTGGGGGGTCAAACGTGGAGCTCAAAATGTTATTTTGAAATCAAAGAAGAGGTCAAGCTTGCCCAATTAGCAAGTTATCAAGGAGATCATAAAAAGATCACCAGAAAGGTAAGAAAAATAAGAAGAGAAAAAAGATACTGTGGTAAATTGGCAATCAAAATTTCAAGTAGCTACCTTTCCATCTCTGCAAAAAACAAGTTTCGCTAAGAATTGAAACACCTTCTTTGAGTTTCTGCAGACTGGCAATGCCACGAAAGGAACCCTGGTGGCAAAGTTGTCAAGCTGCTAATTGAAAAGCTATCAGGTTGAACTCACTGACTACCCTATGGTAGAAAGTTGAAAATCTGCTCTTGTAGAGATTTGCAGCCTTGGAAACCCTATGTGACAGTTCCCCCTTGTCCCACAGCATCATGGTGAGTAGGGATGACTTCAGAGGCAACTTATTGGGTGAGTAATGTCAGCAAGAGAAGTCTTGCCGAAATGGAAATGAGTAGAATCCAAACTTCAAGAAGAGTGAATGGAAGATGTAGCAGTAGGAACAGCAAATGTAGACAATGCTTTAAACCAGACCTAGGAGAACAAGAAGGTAACTGGGGTTGAGACAAATAATTATTATTATTTTATTGAGTTGGAAGATACTTAAGCATATTTAAATGCTGAAACAAAGGAGCAAAGAAAGAAGACAGTGGGAGTAGTTGAAATTATATGACAGGGATGAGTGGACTCAGCAAACCATGGTCTCAGGGAGCAGGCAAAACGAAACATGGGACAGAAAAAAAGTAGAAAGAGTGACCTCCAATACAGGAGAAAATGGATTTTCTATTATAATGGGAAAGGAGAAAGTGGATGAAAGTTAATGTGAGTGTAGAAGATTGAAAAACTTAGAAAATTTTGAAAAAGCCAGTATGAATAGTTTACTATTTTGAAACAAAATGTAGATGGAGAAACTTGGAGTAATGTTCAGCAGTGTGGATGTCTCAGTTGAGCCTAAAGATCTTGTATTTGCATTGCACACAATATGTAAAAAAGAAAGAAAGAAAGGTTTATTTTTTTCTTGCCAGATCAATGTGCAAATCCAAGGGGACAAATGGATTAACTGAGATAGTTAAGGTTTATTATGCCAATCTGGCTGATAAACATATGATAAATTGAAGGGCAGATAAATAGCTCTGTGATCCTTACCTTGTTAGTTGCCAGGTCTCTTGCTTTCTGATGGTCAGAGCAGAGTGCAGCTGCCTTAGCCAGTGCCCTGCTTCAACAGGCAAGGCTCACTTCCTGTGAGACATTCCTGAGGAGAAGCCACATGAGCCTTTCCTGATGCAGCCCTGGGTGCTGGAGCAGACGTGTAGAGCTCCCTGCCAGCGCTGAGATGCTTACGCACTCATTGATTTGGCTTTCCTCCTGCAGTCGGCATCATTGCATATGTTTTGTGAGAAGGAGTAGGACTTTGTAGCTGTGTCAGACATACAGGCTTATATTGGACTTAAAGGTTTGGACAGCACTGGGTTGGGATGCTTTCTTAATGTATTCTTACCCTTTATATAAAATTATCTCTTATACATATACGTTTCTATGGATTTGTTTCACTAGTTTACCCAAACTAACACAATTGACCCAGAACCTGCTCAAGCAAGACATGGTGTGGGACAAGGGGGTTCCAGTCACTTAAGATATACCTAAGATGCCCAGAACACAAAACTCCAGTGACATCCTATAGACTCACCCTGGACAAAATGGTGTCACTAGATTCACTGGGTCACGGAAACTTAGAGGCAGTAAGTTTAGGAGTTTAGGCATGGGTATCCATTACTGCAACCACAACTTCTGGGCTACATGCGGCAGTGGGGCAGAAGTGGGGCTCCAACCTCTTGAAGATCTGATACCCTGGCACCTGGGTGCCCCATCTCACAGATGTACATGTGGCCAGATATTATCCAAGTTTAAGGCATGCATATCTACAGTGTCTTGGGGACAGTGTAATCCTGAATGGCCAGGCACCTGAATGACTGAAGGAGAGTGAAGTACTGGTCTCTGGAGAACAAGATATGAATCAGTCATCTAGAAGGCATCAATGATGGGTGAGAGAGCATCCATGTCAAGGATTAAATCACACCAATAATAAAAAGTATGGAATGTAAAGGCAAACAGTGACCTACTTATATTGGTGCTTGATAAATGAGGGGAGTATCTGGGAGATGAGTAAAGGCTGAGGAGCACAAGAGATAAGAAAGCACAGCCAGACAATACCTATCCTGAGACAGTTGCCACCACTGATGACTACAGGGGTATCTTGTCTTTCAAGTGCATCCCCAATACCACAACTCCAGGACAAGAAAGATGTGAGAGACAAGCAAATTGGGCTTCCACACAACAGTTTGTGAGGGAGAAAAACATAAGTCATGTGGTTAAGATGGAATAACAGGAGCAGGACCACATGGAGATAGGATTGCTTAAAGCAGGTTGACCAAAGGTCTAGGATAACAGGAAAGGGCGAGATAGCACAGTCAGTATGACTCTTAGATGTAGGCATAAGTAGCAAGTGAAAGAGACCCCCTGGTTCTGTGAATCAGCTAGAAGGCAAAGGAATCAGACTCTATCATCCCTAGAGAAATTGGTGCCTTCGGATCCCAATGTTTGTGAGTCTCTGGTTGGCCAACATATTTTGGAGCCTACCTGTATAAGCCTTTTATACCCATTGGCAACCTGGTTTGTAAAGAAGTTTCACAATCCCTATATTTGCTGTTCTGTGAAGTTTGTACCTCATTACTGTCAACAAGGCTCGATAATGAAACACACACCACATCATATAATAGATACATTTTCCCTTAAATTAGGAGTTGACTGAATAGTTGTAAAATTGGCATTTTGTTTAAAAACCTTCTTTGAGAAACTTTCTCAGGAGAGATTTATTTATAAATGTAGCACATTGAACTGTATTTAAACATAGTGGTCCATATATACTCTCACTAGCAAAAATACAACTACTTTATTTCCAAATGATGGCAGTGACTTCCACATAAGCACGATCTCATGGCCCTACCAAGTGTAGTGGCGAGTATTTGGAGAGCGGGTTGAAGTATCTTTTACAAAGAGGAACTTGGTGTACTCTTTGGGTGGTGCATCTTCACAGCTGGCAGGGCATGTACTCCATGATCAAGGTTTGGAAATGTTAATAAATACTTGAAAATTAGTTCTTCTTTCCCTAACAAACACATACCTTCCAAGGATGTGAGCTGCAATGTATTATTGCATTTGTGGTTCTTAAGCTAGTGGTTAGTGAAGAGAGGTCCTGAGAAACTGCTTGACAAACAACAGAACCCCATTTAAGTGGCTGAATTGGAAGTCAGCACAAGAACATCATTAAACTAACCCTTGGGGACATGATTGGCGGGGGATGACTGTGGCATGGCAGATAGAATAATCTACTTGATGATGGTGATAAATGAGTGAGCCAGAACTTTCCTCTATGTCCCATTCAAGGTGGAGTCCTGGGGTGGCTGGATAGGGGAGCGAGGTCTAACGAGCTTGTTTCTCTAAGATTTTATATCCTATTTGAGATAGATTAGTGTCCCCCTCATGCAAATCCACACCCTCATTTTGTCACATTCCATTTGCAGAGATTGGAGAGTTTCCTTCTATATTCAAAGCATCTTGAATTGCTAAATGGATGAGAAGATTGTTGGATGAATACATGGAGAGGTGGGTGAGTGAGTAGAGAGGGGGAGATGAGAGAAGAAAGAAGAGAACTGTAGAGTCAACATCAGTCTACAAATCCAAAGAAGACGCTGGATTTGTATGAGGCTGTGTTTCCCGCTCCTCCCCCTCCCACTTTGAAAATACTACCAACTCTCTGCTAGACCCAGAATGCAGACACGTTTGCCAAACCTCAGTGTCTGAAACTGAATCCCAGACAGAGGGAGCACCTCTTGGTAGTCAACTCCCTCCTGGAAGCTATAGATGCTCACCATAAGACTCACAAAAGTGTCTGGACTTGGTTGATAAGGAAGAAACTCCCAGAACTCATGACTCAGCTTGGTAGTCCAGCTACCACTGCAAAAGAATTCCAGAGGCTTATGTCTTTGTTCAAAGGATTATAGGTCAAGTTAGAAGAGTTGAGGGCAGAGGGGTTTCAAGAAACCATTTCCTCCTGCCTATCCTCTCACTTTCCATTTATCTCCACCCCACCCTTCCACCACCTCAAGTCTCTAAGCCCAGATGAAGGGAATATCCACAGCTGCACCTGATGTGGACCTCTGATACCTCATCTTGCCCCACCCCACCCTACCAGTGCCTTCGGTAACACCTCCTCCACCTACTTCTCCATCCGCCAGAACTCGAGCAAGTGATGAGGACTCCCCCTTCCCTGGCACGTCAGATGAGGAAATGCCTTGAAACCTGACAGTCTCCCACTCCCGGGGAGGGACAATTTAAAAAAAAAAGATTGCAGTTATGAGTGTAAGTTTAAAAATGTAACTAAAAGCCTTCATCAAAGTTTAAAAAGCTTCTTGCGCTTTTAGCATTTGCTTATTCTGATTTATTGACAATGACACACCCAGGCATGGTCTCTGCTGAGGCAGTGGAGTAATGGACTTCAGGGCGAGAGAGAAGGAGAGCGAGAGAGAGAAAAAAAAAAACGATATAAAAAAATGGAGAAGGTGCTGCTCACAGAAGAGAGGCCGCTGATTACAGCCCACTAATTTGTTATGCACTCCGGCAAATCAGCGGTGATTCATATGACAAATAAGGAGAAAAAATTAACAGCTGTCATGTTGTGATGTGTTAATTTCCTGACAGTCTCTGCACTGAAGCCAATTACTGATTTAAGGGCAGGGAGAGAGAGCCCTGTTCAAGCTTCTAATTAGGCTTCTTCAAGACTAAAAGGATAAAAGCAAAAATAAGAGCAAGAGAATGAGACAGGTAGCTGGGCTCCACGAAGCTCACATGCTTTTAAAGCCCCAGTTAAATAGCTTTAAGCTTAAGTGTGTTTAAGATAAGAATTTAGAAACATTTATTCACTTTTATCCCTGACCTGGTGGTTTAGGCTTTTGTGGAGTAATTGGGAGCGGAGCAAGGCCCAGGGCTCTTGTTGGCCTCTTTCTGCACGAGTCCAGCCTCTCCGATGTAATCTCCTAATAATACCTTTGTTTAGTCGTGTCAACAACCATTCATCACCGTGGAAGACAAAGGGCGGTGGGTGCTCCACCAGCTTCCCGCTCAGTGAGCTGACAGAAAAGCGTGGGAAGATGTGTGGTCTGGGGCCGTGCCTTCACTGCCCTAAGTGGTCCTGTTGGCATTGGCCCCCAAAAAGATAGGCTGGGGTACAAGTGCTTAGACATATAGGCAACATCTACAGGGACCCAAGAAAGGGAGAACTGAGATGTGATTGGCTCCTTCCAACATACTGTCTTGCCTGGCTTCAATGAGTTTATTTACGATCTCTACTGATTCAATTATCCAGCATATGACTGTGGCTGCTCAAGAAGGCCCTCTCTGCGGAAGAATTGGTGGGGACTGGCACCCGGGAACTCATCATCAGCTGTTCTGAGCACACCAGGGCTTCAGCAAAGAGACCATCACCAAAGTTCCTTTTTGTGCCATTACTGAGAAGACTGAGCTTAGAGACATCACGTCCCTTGGAGCAGGTGACCCTGTGTGCAGAAGAGGTGGCTGCTGAATGCCTTGGCAAGCAAATCTCTCAGGGTGGATTCAGACTTTCAGCTACTTACCAAACTTCACTCAGTGTGGACTGATATCACAGTCCTTGCAGGATACTTTCTTAGACTGTTCCCTGGAAGCATCGTTTTGAAGATAGAGAGGAGCTCCATCTTACATGGGTTGATCTCCAAAGAATGTTAAACTGAAACTGAAGAAGCAAATCACAGAGAGAATGAGCCAACTTCCAGATCACTGTTGATCTTTTCTGCATCCTTCACCTTCCTTATATTCTGAGGTGTGCAAAGTGAGGTTCTAACTATTTTTAAGTGGTCAAGTATTCTATTTTACTTGGATCCCAATCAGCACTCTTGGAATCAGCAATCAAAAACTCAAACAAGGGATTACAATGGGCAAGACTGATGCACAAAACGAAAGTGTAAAGTGCCACATGGATCACTTTGAGGACTGGGATGTGTCTGATCCAACCCATAGTATACTCAGTCGCTTCCTATGGGTGTGACTGGGCAATGAATGAGGAGGACCGGAGAAGAAGCGATGCCTTTGAAGTATGGCATTGGTGAAGAATCTTGAGAGTCTCAAGTGCTTTCAAAAGAACAAACAGCTCTACCTTGGAAAAAGGGCAGGCTGAACACTCCTTAGAAGCAAGAATGGTGAGACTTTGTCTCATGTACTTTGGACACAATGTCAGGGGAGAATAATCCCTGTCAAAGGGCATCATGGGAAAGTGAGGAAGGCCCATGATAAGCTGGACTGACCCAATAACTGCAACCATGACCTCCAGAATAGCAACACTGGTGAGGACAGTACAGGACCAGGCAGTATTTCATTCTGTTTTATGCGGGGTCACTCTGTGTGAGTGGGAATAAAATTGACAGCCCTTAACAACAGCAACTATGGTTTCAAATCATTGGTAGGGGAGAGGGTAAGAAGATGGAGAAGAAGAGAATCCCATTAGTGGTTGCATTTTCAACCAGTTCCTATTTTTTGCATCTTTGACCCTGGGATTCAGATATAGAACAGGGTCTTGTTTACTGCAGGGCTTTCTTTCTATAGAGATTTATCATGTCTAGAAGGAAAACAGACAACTAACCTGGAGACACTTGATACAGTCCTGTTCAGGGATCTGGACAGCACCAGTGGAGGTCACACCAACCCTCTACCCCAGAGAATTCATGTCTCCTGCTGCCCAAGTGTCTGGGTTCAGGGTAAGCATATCATTATGACAACGAAAGAATCATTCATGCATTGACCAGTGAAAGGAAAATAGATCCCCAGAGCTCCAACCTCCTTCTGGATGACTTCCTCCTTTTAGGCAGGTGCTCTGATGTAAAAGTTTCAATAGTTGATTTCACTAGGAGTCACCGTAGGTGTTGTCAGAGACAACAAGAATCCTTTGACATTGATTTTGTTGGCGACTGAAACCCTAAACTGGAAGGGATAGCTAAAAGGTAATTCACTCTCCAAGCTTTGTGCAATCCTGGCCCATTATCAATTTAGTTGAAATAAATGTCAGCACAATGAACTATTGAATGTATTATCTTTTTTAGGAAGGTTAGCTGAATGAATAACACACATGCATTTCCCTATCTGAGTGCTGTCCAAGCCAACCCATGATTTACTGATTCATGCAGCAGTCTTCATCTACATCAGGAAGCTCTCCAAGACAGCATTTCTGGTACATGCTGTGCTGCCCTTGGACAGCAGGGGATACCAGTGGGATGAGCTCTTTCCAGCTCAGTGCCATCTTGATGCTCTAAGAAGCCCTGTACTCAGACTAGAGGACCTATCCAGTCAACTGAAGTTTCTTATGTGTGAAGAAGAGCTGGGACTGGACAGATCTCCATCATGGTAGCAAAGGAGCAAATAGTCAGTGACTGGGGGGAGGGGTTGGGGAAGTCAAGGTGATTCTGAGTGAAAGGATGGGGCATGGGAGATCGATGTGGAATTTGAGCAGAAAAGGCATGTGAGAAACCTAGATGGATGGCAAAGATGCTTGACTAAAATACTGTAAGAATTCTGGCTTTGAGAAATGCAATACTGAAAACCTAGATTAGAATGTGTACTAGTGAGGGAGAGAAGATATGAAATTTCAGGGCTGGTGACTTTGGGGCCCAGTGATTCAGGAAATGTTCTGTGCACTTCATTCCATCAGTGGTAGTGGGACACAGTGTTTGCTGTGCTTTGATTCCCGAACTCATCAGTGGCTTTTGGAAGGGCTTGAATAGATGCCTTTTCTTTCCAACCCTCTACCCAAGAGGGTCCTTCTTCTCATCTTCCTCCATCCCTATCTCCTACCTTTTCCATGTTCTTCTGTCTACCTCTGTCCTCCTCCCACCCTTCTCTCTGCTCTTGCCATGATCAATTCCGCCACTTATGGCAGATTATATTGTCATTCAAAGGTGAAGAAAGTGACAAACAAAACCCAAGGAAGCCAGATAACCAACTGAACAAGATTGAAATCTGCCCATTCCAAAGACACCTTAGTGTCTTCCTGCCCTTGCCCTCATGTCTGTTATCCAACTAAGAAGATTGATAACTAATACCACAGCATAAGTGGCAATCGCTGAACTTCAAAAGAATTCCTGCACAGAGACCACATTCCTCTTGTTCACCTTTCTTGTTCCCCTCAAATCACTGCGAGGTATGCTTTTATAGGTCTCCCCCTCCTTGGGAACCTGCAGACATTTTCTAAAGTTTTGGCTTGCCTCGCGGGTACAAAAGGGCTGTTGGGTTTGGGATGCCTACTTTGCTGACATGCCCGCAGCCTTATCAGCGCTCTTTCTCCCTGCATGGCGTGTTATCAGCACAGCTCCCGTAAGCATGTATCTTAGAGAAAAGTCTCAGTTGAGAGGCACTATGTTACTACAAAACTCTCCAGTGACGGAGTGGCTGGTGCTGAAAGACACATCAAGATAGTAGAAACCCCAAGAATGTTCTCTATAAGATTAAACAGCAAAATAGGTCAGCCCTGGGACTCATAGGCTAAATATCTTGGTAGAGGAGAAATACAAATGCCTGATGTCCTTACTTAAAAATGAATCTCTGCTCATTCCTTTATGTGGGCATATTTAGAAAGTGTTACTCTCCTTTTACAGGTGAGCAAATGGAACCTCTCTGAATTTATGCTGCACCTGCACATGCCTGGACTCTTAACAAAACAAACTCTGAGGCTTAGAGGTGGTTCAACAGTGCCCTTTCCAAAGAAATGGCATGGCAGGTAGGAAGGGAAGGAGCTGAGAAGGCAGGAGTATTTGAAGAGAGAAGCTCTGGCTCATGAACTTCCAACCCCGCACAGACTTACAAATATCAACAACCAAACAGAATAAGCCTGTCACAACATTATAAGGAAATGCCATGTCCATATTTGCATCCAAATCCATTTCAAACTTGGGTCTGGTGTACCTCAGCTGCCAGAAAGAAGGGAGTGGGAGTGGGCAGAGGTACAGCATTTATGTAACTTTTCTTTAGTCTGGAGAGAGCACAAACAGACGGGGATGATTCCCCACTCCAATGAGAGTTTCCTAACTTGGATCTCAGGAACTGAATAAGGTTTCCTCATAAACTATAATAGGATGGGGAATCCCTTAAAAATGTACAAAGGTTTTATTTTGATATGAAATGTGAAATTCGCATAAAGAAGGGTCACAGCTTCCAGCAAATTCCCAAAGGGGATTTTGACCACAAGCAGTTTAAACAATCTCTTAGTGCCTCTGAAATGGGCTCCAAAGTCAGGCAAATCCAACTAGAAGCCCCACTCTTCCACATGGAAGAGTTCTTTATTGGCTAAAACTCAGTTTCTTCATCTGCAAAAGAATAATAAGGGTACCACTAGCCAAAAAAAAAAAACCTATTGTGCAGCTCAAATAAGACATTGTCTATGAAATGGTTAGCTGAGCATCTGGTACAGAGGCAATCTCCAAGTTGGTCGTTTGTTTGTGGTTATGCAGAAAGACGGCTTTAACAGTGGCAATAGCAGCATGGAGATAGAGGTGCACAAGATGGGAGAGATGGAGAACATGGCAGTGGGGGTGGTGGCAGTGGAGGTTGTGGCAGAGGGGGTAATGACAGAGGGGGTGTTGGCAGAGGGGGTAATGACAGAGGGGGTGTTGGCAGTGGGGGTTGTGGCAGTGAGGGTGGTGGTAGAAGTAACAGTGGAGGTGGTAGCCATGGAGGTAGCCAGATCAGTAGTAATTGGGATGGTGGAGGTGGCAGTAGAGGCGGTAGCTGCAGAGGTGCAGGTGGAGATGGTGATGAAAGTGGAGATGGCAGTGGAGGAGTGGTAGAAGTGGAGGGAATGATGGAAGTGATTATGGAAGTAGCAGTGGAGAAGGTGGTAGTGAGGAAAATTGTGGTAGGAGTAGTGGAGACAGGTGTGGAAGTAGTGGACAAAGTGGCTGTGGACATGGTAGCATTAGAGGAGGTGAAGGTGGTAATGGGAGCACTGGTAGAGATGGTGGTTGGCTTTAGTGGTGTCAGAGGTGGTGGCTTTGGAAATGGAAAGGGCAGAAGTGGTAGTAAAAGAGAAGAGGGTGGTGGAAGTGACTTTGGAGTTGGCAGTGAGATGACAGCTGCAAAAGTGCTGGTGATAGCAGGAGTTGTGGAGGTGGTGGTAGTGAAGGTGACTAGCAGTGAAGGCAGTGGTAGAGATGGTGGGAAAGTCATGGAATGGTGGCAGTGAGGGGGGGTGAAGGGAATGGTGAGGGAAGTAGTGGTAGAGGTGGCAGTGATGGAAGCAGTAGAGGTGATGGATATGAAGGTGGGGGGAGTAAAGGTAGAGGTAAGAGTGATTGAGGTGGAGGGAGTGTCACAGTGGTCAAGAAAATGGTGGTGGGAGTATTGCTGGAATTTGGGAAGTAGAGGTGCTCATGGAGGTGTTGTTGGTGAGATTCCAGACTTTATCTTTACTCTTTCCTCGGCTTCAAAGCCCCTTCATGCATGATCTCAACTCAGGACCTCAAGATCTATAAAATGGGCACAATCTGCCTGGCTGATAGCAATGCTATGAAGATGATGGGAGAGTGTGTAAGAGTGCCAAGTAAGCAGAAGGCCAGAGTGCTGACAAAAGTGGCTCTCTTCCAAGCCACAGGGGATATTTTATTTGACCCCATCCTAGGTACTGGGCTGGTCTGGTATATGCTGGGGAGGGGGGAGGTGGCCTTGACTGAGTCTGCAGCCAGGATTACCAGGTGGCATTGGGCAGCTCTCTTATCCACAGACCTTCACCTTTGATAAAAGCTCAAGGATAGTTGGGGGAGGGGAGATTGCATTTTAATTTAATAGGGAAAATAACTCACGTGCTTATAATGAAATGTGACAAGCAGAACATAACAAGTAAATACAATACAAACTACGTTGAAAGCCTCTAAGGTAACAGAAAATAACTAGTTTTAGTTGCTTTTTTATCTATTATGAGGAATGTCAAGCATTTGACAACAGAGTATTTAATAAAAAATACTATAATTTGTGTTTAAGCGATAGCAATAGATATTACATTTATTTTATCTCTATCCAAGGAGACAGGGTTGGGATTTCTTAAAGGAATTAGGGAATGTAAAGTGAGAGGCTTGATGGGCCTTTGATATGCAGGCCTTGAGCTGGCTCCTGGGGTTTGCACATGGGACTGAGCAGAACCAATGCCCAGCCCACGACAACCAATCTTCAAAGGGAGCTGAGGACAGGATTGGACTTCACGTTCCATGGGAACAATCTTGAGGGACTGGCTGGGGCTTCACTCGGCACCATCAGACATGGCGCCCTGAGAGGCCCCCAAGCTCTCAGTCTCTCTCCTCCAGAGGTGAGAGATTCAGACTGTGTGTCAGTCCAGGAAGACTAGAGAAACAAATTCATGAACATGCACATGGATACAAGGAGAATGGGACATTGAGAAAGCATCCCAGCCCAGTCCAGTTCAAAGTCGTAAGTCTGATATTAGCCCATATGCCCGATATCAGTCTATAAAGTCTTCTTCTGACTCACGAAGTCACAGACCAGTGGGTGTAGAGTTCCAGCACCGGCAGGGGTCTCCCCATGTCTCCTTGCTTCCAGGGCTCAGGGTCCATCAACAGCATCCAGTGGTGGTAGAAGCAATTCAGCACTGGCAGGGGTCTCCACGTGGTTTCTCTGGCTTCAGAGGTCAGGTTCCATCAGGACAGGGTCGTGTGGCTTCTCCTCTGGCTCCTTCAGCTCCTGGGATGCTGCCATCTTGTCTTACCTGTAGTTTGTCATCTCTGAGGCTAACTCCCAACAACTAGGAAGATAGTTTCTCATCTCCATGAGGGAAATATCACAAGATTTCCCAGAAGCCTCAGGAGGAAGTCATGCCCACACAGAAGCCTCATTGACTACTCAATGGCTATCTCCAGATTAACAGGCTAGACTCCATTCCTACATCTCAATCATGAAATTAACATAAGCACATGACTGCCACGGAATGCATCAAGAAAACCAGGAACACCCTAGAACAAAGGTGCTACTGTGTTCACCTTTGAACAAAGAGCCCCAGAAGAAATGCACTTTATGGTGGCCAGAGGATCATTGTTGATGAGTGGAAAACCAGAAACAGTAGAAATGTCCATCAAAAGAGGAGGACAGGAGATACAGCATGCATCTTTCACCATGGGACAACCTCATTCAACTGACCTTGATGTACAGATGTGGCAGGAAAAAGCCAATGGTCGCTGCTCACCATGGACTCCCAACAGCCCCGTGTATCAGAACTGTGCTCCCCGAGGTTTTCAATGACTGCTTTCTTCAGACAGAGATCTTCTAAGGTGCTTCTGGGTGTACCCTAATGGCCAAATTTTTGTTATCAGCTGAATCAATTGTTGGCACCACTCAGACGCTCTTGTCGCACAGACAAGTGGAGATGGAAAATAGCAAGGCAGCAGAATTTAGATTTCAGTTCACATGTATACATGCAACATATTGAACACAAGAATATGTTTTAACTCAAACATGGATCAGAAGAATATGCAGCCACAATGTACTCCCATGGATACTCTTAGAAAGAAGGAAGGGATTTGGACTTGGGAGTGGTGTGCAAAACTCTTGAATGGATCACCTGGGAATCATCTGCACCTCCATGAGTTTAGAGTTCCTGAAATTTGTTGTATTTATTAATACATGCAATAAGTGTGGAAAATTGTTATTATCTGTTACTTTTAGATGTTAGGGACATTTTTGTACCCACCCACACAAATTAAGATGCATTCAAGGAGAGTCTTCAGATGACAGTGTGATCAGAGGAGTCATCATGAGGCCTGGGGGGGGGGGGTCTGCATGTGGAGTTGATGATATGAGTGAACCAGGGCAAAGAGGTTGAATTCTAATAACTGCCCTGGTTTTCTAACCTGTGTAATCCAGATGTGCAGCTATGTTTGAAAAGAAGAAGTCAAAGCAGGCCAACAGAAGGTCCTGGTAATTAATCTGAGCTGAACTTAGACAGGGAAGAAGACAATGGGTATTGTGTTAGTCTGGATAGACACGCATATAGGTATAAGGAAAGGGTTTATATACAAAAGAAATGTGACATTAAGAAGGCATCCCAATCCAGTCCAGTGCAAAGTCATAAGTCCAATATTAACCCATATGCCTGCAATCAGTCTATAATGTCCGCTTCCGACTCAGGAAGTCACAGGTCAGTGGGTGCAGAATTGTGGCGCTGGCAGGGGTCTCCTCATGGGTCCTCGCTTCCAGGGCTCAGGCCCATTAACAGCATGCCACTCCAGCTTCAGAGGTCTGTCTTTATCAGGGCAAAGCCGTGTGGTCTCTCTGCTGGCTCTTCTAACTTCTTGGAGGCTGTATCTTGTCTTTTCTATGCTTAGTCATCTCTGAAACTAACTCCCAACAACTGGGGAAGATAGCTTCTCATCTTCATGAGGGAAATACCGCGTGATTTCCCAGGAGTCTCAGGTGAAAGCCATGCCCACACAGAGGCCTCATCAGCTACTCAATGGCTTTCTCCTGATTAACAGGCCAGACTCCACCCCTACATTTCATTTATAAAATTAACATAAGCACATGACTGCCACAGGTATGTATAACAGGGATGGCTGTGCATTCCAGAAAGAAGAAGAGAGGACTCAGGGGCCTGCATGTGAGGGACAGATGTGGGTCATCAGGTCAGAACAGTGAGAGTAAGGTATTATGAAGGGCTCTGTCTGGCTGTGTTATAGGATCTGGATTGATGCTCATGTTCCTCTGCAGGGCTTATGACTTTTTGAGCAACAGTGCTGATCATCACCAGTCTAGCAACCCACCAATGAAATGTCTACAGCAGATTCCCCAAGTTTCCAAGAGAATCCTTTTAGTTATATGAAATTCCCTAATTTTTAGATGTTGGCTCAAATCCATTTAAAAAAAAACTCTGGGGAGCACAGTGCACAGCAGGTCTTAGGCATGGGACTTGATGACTGAAATGCTGAGTACCTTCCACCAGGAAGAACCTTCAGGGAACCCTATTGTTACAGTTCCATGTCCTGGAGTTGGTTCCAATTCATAGCAACCCTGTGAACAGCAGAACGAAATAAATGCTGCCTGCACCTGGGCCACCCTCCTAATTGCTGACACCTTGTAACCACTGTGTCGATCTCTCTACTGTGAATGCCTGTGAATTTGTTTCTCTTGTTGGAAACCACCCCTGATGGAATCACCCCTGTCAATTTGATGCTTTCACATAACTCCTAAGCCCAGTGGTTCTCAACCTGTGGGTCGAGACCCCTTGGGGGGGCAGGGGAGGTTGTCAAATAACCCTTTCATTAGGTCGCCTGATTCATAATAGTAGCAAATTACATATAAAGTATTAGCAAAAATAATTTTATGGTTGGGCATCACTACAACATGAGGAACTGTATTAAATGGTTGTGGCACTAGGAAGGTTGAGAACCACTGCTTTAGGCATATTTAGTTTTTAAACAAGCAATAATAAAATCATACCTGTACCTTACAGGATAAAACTAAAATGCATGCATTTCAATATGTACCACCCTCTTTTAAACATCCTCTATATATTCATTTATAAGTCGAGTTTTCAGCACATTTCAATGCAGTTTTATGGTACAATTAGGTGCCTCAGTTGATATTCAGTTCAGCTTATACTCAAGTATATGTGGTAGTATTCTATAAATGACAAAACAAAAATATCCCATGCCTAACAATTGTAGTTAGGTAACACCTACAGCTTAATCCTATAAACCTATGGCAGTTTGTAAGCCAATCACTTGATGTTTTTATCCCCCCCATTTTGAGTATCCAATTTCTATACTGCCCACTTACATCAGCCCAGTACTCTGAGGAGACAATCATTCTTCAACATGAAGAATCTTTCATTCCAGTTGGTATCTTGTAAATCTGCATCCATAAGCAAAGTCAAATCAGAAAAAGCCATCCATAAAGTCAGCAGCAATATGCACCAGTTCACAGGCTCAAAAATCTTTTCTTAATATGCTTAGGTTCTGGTCAACTCAATGTGGACTGCCTCACTTAGCCTCACCAGAGTACCCATTGGTCACCTTACCTTTAGACTATGCCTCCATAACAAATGGGATAGGCCATGAACTGCAAACCAGTCAGCCCACTCTCATCTTCTCCTCTCATTCTCATAAAGCAGTTCCACAGGTGTGAGTAGCCAGACACATCCAATCTCTTTGTTGCTGCATTTCTCCTACTTTCACTCAGTAAGTAGCTTTAGGTGGTCACCTAGCAAGCACTTCAGCCTGCCCACGGGCTTCCTTTAACATTTAGTCCTAGAGAGGAATTTTCTTCATGGCTCCAGGGTTTTATTCCAGCTTCAGAAAAAGACCACTAGAATTCAAACCTCAAAAAGTTCCCTTTTCTTCGATCTGTCAACAGCCAAGTCACTTGGAGTGCAAATGTCCTAAGTACTCCAAAGCACTGAGTGGGGCTTATCTTTTCAGAGCCTTCTTTGCAGGTGTGTCTTTAATCCATTAGAGTATCCAATTTTAATGTCTGAAGACAAGTGGGCTTCCAAGTTCTCTATTTTCATTCTTCCAAATAAACATTCATTCTTGTGGATCTGGTGGCATTATAAGCATCTCAGCACTGTCATGAGTCTCCATGTGGCTTTTCCAGCTCCCAGGGCTGCATCATGGTAGATATTGATGGCTTATCCTCAGCGATATGCCAAAGGGAGTGAGTCGAGAGGGGAAAAAAAAGAGAGAGATGGAGAGTCTCCCTCCTCCAAGGAGGTAATACAGGAGTTCCCAGAATTCTCAGGCAGGCTATACCCACACAGAGGCTTCATAGGCTATGACCCAATAGACAGACTAGACTCTTAATCCTCTCAAGTCTCAAATTGGCATCAGATTATGTAACTAACACATCTACATAGTCATATTCTGTCTTCACTGAGCAATTGGCTTGGGTATTATTTTCCAGATACCTGAGTTTGGGCAAGTCCTTCAAACTCTCTAAGCCTAATTTTCCTTAGAAAGTATCAGACTCCACTGACAGGCTGTCTGCAAGATTAAACAAAGTCACATTGGCAAGGAGGATCTCTTTCTATGCTACACACAGTGCTATACACACACAAAGCATTAATGTTACAATTGTGGCTGGGTATTTTGAGTATTTATCCCTAAATGGCCAGTGTTGGGCATATCCAGCACTTTGGAGAAGATGCTTCTACTTTACACAGATGGGAATTCCAACCCTTGGGGACAACACTAGAGGCTGCAAGAGAAAGGACAACCCCATTCCTGCTTCTCTGCTGCAGGTCTTGCCTCCAGGAGACACCCCCCAGGAAATGAATCCACCCATAATTATTCACACCTGGCCAAGACTGAACCATAAAGTCAGCTGCACATAAGACCATAAACATGAAGCCTAGAAAAGAAGTTGCTTAAAAGACATGATGGAGAGCTTTGAGGGGAAAGACCACTGCACTCAAGTGTCTGACAGGCAGTGTTAGGGTGGAGACATATTCCATGTGACCCCAGTAAGGAGAATCAGAACCCTTGAATCCAGATCCTGGAACTGTTGCATCAATTGTGTGCAAAGAGAAATGGGCAGATTAGGGGATTGATACTGAAATCAAGACTCTGAGTAAGGCATGTTTTCCATTGAAGTGCGATTTGACTGCACATTTGTGGTGTAGTTAACTACTTACTATGGTTTATCTAACTATAGTCCTCCATTCTGTGATGTTTTGTAAATCCTAGCTTTTGCATTTGTGGTGGTAGCCCCATTTCTGGAGCGAGTTATCTGTTATGCTAATGAGGCAGGATTCAGGCAGAATATATTTTGAGTCTCCATCTTACTAGAGGGAATGTGACCCAAGTTACCACCCGTTGTTTCCTTGGAATTATGGTCTGCAGCTTATCATCATATTTGTTATCTATGGTGAAACAAGAACTTGCTTTTGGTTTAAGCTATTCCCTAATAGACAAATCACCAGCTGCCTGCTTCATTGAGAAAAGCAGACCACTAGAGTGGAGGGACTCGCTGAGACTAGATATGGCCTGCCTAGGATGTGCAGAAGTGATCAACCTGTCATTGACCTCACCTTTTGACATCAGAAGGCAAAACTCAGCCCCTATCAAAGTTCCAGAGGTGGGTCAGGCATCATCTTTGTGACCACACCCCTTTTAGACACAGAGCATGCAAAAGACGATTGCTGAGGTATCTGAGGGCAAACACCAATCAGACACAGTTGCTCCTCAGGACTCAAGCATGAGCTGCACTGAGCAACTGTGGCAATGTTTGCTCTCTTGTTCTGGAGTCTGTGTCTGGCTTGTGACTCTGGTTTGAGATGTGAACTGACCCGATTCATCAGCTCTTGCAGCCTCGTGAATCACACCCCATTTGAAGTAAATGAAAAGAAGTTTCTGTACAGACAGCTGAACTTCAGATTTGAGCCTTGCCAGATTCTACATCCCATGAGCCATTTTTTGACTCTTCATGGGTTCTGTTTGATCTTGAGACATGAGGGAGCATACTCAGGGGAGGAGTGGTCATTGATATCAGGCATAGTAGAGTGATGTAGGATTTTTTAAAAGACGGACATTTGAGACATATTTAACTTTCATTTCATTGAGAAGATCCTTATACTACCCTTTCTATAAGAAAGTATTTTTGCAATGCTCTATAATGAGTCCTTCCAGTGTAAGACTCTAAGGTATTTGAGCAACCGAACAGTTTCCCTCCCTTACATGACCAGGTAGTTTTAGCTGAAGCCTTCCAGGAAATCCAAAGGAGCAGTGTCCCCAACCCCTTACCCCTTCATCTCTGGACTGACCAACTTTGCAGTTACAGCCTTGGAGCAGGTCTGAACCAAACAGATCCACAGAGAACCTTGCAGCCCCCACCCCACAGTCTGCCCAGGTAGCCTTTGGCATAGCCCAAGCAATTAATAACCTTGGCACCTGGATGAGAGGCCCTGGCAGGTTTCCCCTATTCTCTATTTCTCTTCCCTGTTCCTGTGAATAAATTAATCCCCTAATACATAATTAACTCAAAGTTGAAAGGTGAAGTCAAACTTAACCAATTTACTCTTCTGGAGCGGGTTTAGTTCGGATCATGTGATTTTAATTCTTTCCGTATGACCAGGTGATGGGAAGAGAAAGGGGGGAGAGGAAAATGCACAGATTAATTTCATTCCTTAACCTCCCTAATGCGCCTGCTTGCTTGCATCGTGTCGCAGACAGCAGATCATCACATGATTTATGGGACTGACCGCTGCCTGCATCTCTCAGGCTAATGACACACACACTAGAGTCATTGATTTGTATGAGTAGCCCCCACTCTTCATTTATCACAATTTAATGTAAGAGTTTGCAATGCAGAAAAAAAATCCACAAGGGAAACATGGACCCATAGGCCCAGCCGCTAACCAGTTATGAATCATTTGCTGCCTTTTAATATATAGACTATTCTATTCTGGAAAATGCCCTGTAAGGTCATATTCTTCTCCTGAACATCCCGACAATTAAAGTCCCCCAAGAAGCAGTTTTAAGATGCATGACCCACCAGCACCTTTGTTAGCTCACACTCTCTTGTAATGCGTCCTATCGATTTGTGTCTGAACTCCCGGAACCCTTCATAAGCCATAACCCACGAGCATTTCCGAGGGCAGCCCTGGACAACCCCAGTGCGCAGTACCCAGGAGCATCTGCCATGGGTCAGTCAGGCCATCGGTGGAGACAGGACGCTGCCTGCTCTCAGCCCAAATATGTGGTCTAGCCACAAGAGGCCCAGGCATCCAGCCCCAGTCTGTCCTCTGAAAGAAAAGTACATGTTTGAAGAGCAATAGTTGAGTTTCTGGTTAGTGGGAGCAGCAGTAAGTGAATAACTGGAGCAGATTCAGCAAAGGAGCAAATACTGATGGCCAACACCTGGAAACTGAGTTCCTCAGACTTAACAGCTCTTACCTAGAATGATGGTGCCCAAGATGGGAGGCCTCAGGGCGCCAGAGAGACACATTGATTCCGTGAGTCAGGAACTATAAGACACATTTAAAATGTGCTTGGGCCCATTTTATAGTAAAATAGAAAACACACTTATTTTTTTTTTCAAAATGATGTATATGCCTTCGCGCATTTGTGGGTTGATACGGGAAGCTCATGCCAGTCTCAACGCTGCTGGCTTGTGAGGGGTTGTGACGCCATCACTGGAGTGGGTGTCTTCCCATTGAGTAAGTCATGGTGCCACCCCTCACCCCCGGAACACTTCCCCTAGCAGACCATATGGAATCCTTAGGAGTGTTTATTGTCAAGCATAATCATATAGTGATATGTGACAAATTTGTTAATTGCTTAACTGTGACAGTTCTTAGATTATGCAGATACTAACAACAAAGTCCGGATGCCTTAAAGGTGTAGTGGTTCCACTGGCTCCCAAAGGATCTCTGTGAGTTGGAATTGACTTGTTGGAAATGAGTTGAGGGAAAGAGCATCAAAGTTCTTTTGTCAAATTGTTCTGCATTGAATCAGCTTATTAACTACATCATTATTAGAGAGGAAGCCTTGTTAAAATTATTTCTTCTCTACTCCTTTAATTAAAGTATCCTGGTGGTGGGGAGAGTTACACCTTGGGCAGTTAATCATAAGGTCAGTAGTTTGAAACTACCAGATTCTCTGCAAGAGAAAGATGAGGCTTCCTAGTCACTTAAAGATGGAGTTTTGGAAAGCCACAGAGGGCAGAGGGCATTGTCCCACAGGATCACAATGAATCACAGTCAAGTCAATGGCAGTGATTTTGGCTAGTGCTTTCCCTTTGACTCCTTTTCAAAAAGTGATTGATACACTCAACATTCTCAATGATGACAACAGCACTGCTGCTGAAACACCTGAAAATATGGCAAAACCAGCAACTAGACAGGCCACCAGCGACTAAAACACCGTTCCATGCTTGTGATGGCTGCAGGCAAAACCAAATGGTTTGAAGCATCCGTGTAATTGCGTAATAATGATCATTCAGTATAGAGTGCTTTAAAAGGTTCAAAAAATACATTAGCATACATTTTAAATTTGAAGAGGTATTGATGCCTATACCCTGCACTAATGAAAAAAACTTTTTGTTACAACTTACTAAGAAATATTTTTATTAAAAAAAATACATTTCTGCTGAAACTACATGGAAACTGCATAATTGTTTTGATGTTATCCCTCTGAGAGTGTCACCCAGTGGGATCTGCACCTCTCTCTAGTCTCTCTCCTGTGACAGTGTGGGGAAAATGGCCTCCAGTCATGGATACTTCTGGAAGGAGCATTGGGGAGCATGTTTATGGGAAATTGGAAGGGCAGGTAATCATTTGCAGGGGAAAATCACTGCCCAGCTCTGGTTTGAAACAGGTCCAGTGTGGCCCAGTTTCATTGTTGTTCAAGATAAATATAAGTCCTGCTAATGTTGCGAGGCAAAGCTGTATTTTTAAATGTAGGAGTGGCAAAAAGAACCACCAACCACACGACCATGGAGTCTATTCTAACTCAGAGGAGCCCCTGATGGGTTTCTAAGACTGGGAATCTTACCGAAGCACTCGGCCTCTGCTTTCTAGTCAAGACTCACTCAGAGGGTTGAACTGCTTGCAGTTGACAGCCTACTGCCTAACCCACAGGATTCCTGAGCTGGAGTTGAGAGGGGTGTGCACGACCTCTGTGTACATGGGGACAGATTGCCCACAGAAACCAGCCTCACTTCCTTCACACAAAAGCACAAAGTCCAAGTCACACTTTCACCACATTAATCGGGGGAAACTTCTTAAACAAATGTGAAGTGCATGAGACAGTGGTTTCACTCCCTCAGCCTCACTACAAGTGGATGGCTGGGGTGCACAGTTGTTCTAGCAAAGCTGAACAATTGTCTATAACCCTAATGCTGAAAGTCCACATCAGAAGCTTGGAGTAAGAAAAGAGGGAGTATTCTTACAAGAGCGCAGTTCACAATAGCAAGAAAATAGAAGCAGCCGATATGCCCAATAGTGGAAGAATGGATAAAGATACTATGGTACATATACACAATGGAATACTATGCATCCCTGAAAACCAGATGACACAGAAGGATCTGGAAACCATCATACTGAGTGAAGTTAGTCAATCACAAAAGGGTAAATATTGCATGAGTCCGCTAGTATAAGGAGAAACATGAATTAAACAAATCTTAGAGACCAATTCCCAAAGGAGTAGAATGTCTGCCTTCCAGCCATAAATCATACATCACCCCACTTAGGGGCACTTCAGAATGACCACATCTAAAGATGATACCTCACATTAATGGGGGCCATTCCTTCAAGAAGGTGGGTAACAGGAGCAGACCATTCAGCTGATGCTATACAACATTGAAACAAGGCTGTGACAAATCAACAGGCCCTCCACATTAGTGGTTATGCTGGGTAATTGGGAAGGAGCAACCTCACATTGGGAAGGGTTGATAAATAATAATTGGAGGGAACATAAGGGGAGGAAAGAAAAGCCAGTTCTACATATCTGGGTAGACAACTTGAGTATGTTTCTATTCAACCCTTGGTGCACCACACCATGGACTAGGAATGTGATGGCCTCAGGCACTGACCTTCGAGGGAACATGGCATCCCCCAAAGGCCACACCAGAAGGACTCAACATGGAAGCTCAACTGCACAAACAGCATCCTCCCTCAAAACTACCCTCTAACTTTGGACTTAGGACTGAACTATTCTGATGGAATAGGAAGCAAAGGTTCTGCCCTTGTAAAAAAATAATGCAGGAAGTTTTCCCTAGCATCAACCCCCATGCTCAGTGGAAACAGAATTCAATCAATTAAGAAAACAATCTGTACAAAGTAACAACTCATGGATTGCAGCTAGCAGTTGGACTACACTCACATAAGCTCTTCATATCAACAGTATCTTAAATCCTATACCATAGGAAAAATAATTGCCAATGCAATCGCTTTATTCACCATGGGGGTGATTGATAATGTTTTTTACTTTGTTTTGGGTTTTTTTAGTGTTTGGAGTTTTGTTCATTTGTTTGGGTTGTTGTTCTTGTTGGTTTGGTGTTTGCTAGCTCCATTCTCCCACAGTTTCTGTTGCTCATCTTCCTGGGGGTGGGAGTGGGGTGGGGTGGTTATGTGTCAATCATCATAATTGGTTTGCCTTCGTCTCCTCCTCTCCCAACCTTCCTCCTGCCCTCTGGTATCGCTATTCCCCTGCCTGTTCCTGGATTCTGTGTTTCATGAGTTCTTATGTCTTATCCACATCTGTGCATATGATCTGGTCTAGCCCGCCATGAAAGACAGTAATAGAGTAATGATAGTGGGGGGTGATGAAACCTCAAGGAGCCAGAGAAGTTTGTTTCATTAGTACTTTTCTACATCTTATTGGACTCATCTCTTCCCTGAGACCATAGAGAATGTCCTATTTTCTACAGATGGACTTTGGATCTTTCTCCAACCCCCCCCCCTTCAACAATACGTTGTTATTTGTTTGTCTTTTGAGGGTCTTCTGAAACTTGTTACCTGATCCCAGTGATATATAATGGTCACACAGGCTGCTGGGCTTCTTCCCTGTAGCTTGTTGCTTCTTTCCTAGATGGACCCTTGTTTAATTTCAAGCCTTTAAGACCCCAGACACTATATCTTTTGATAGCCAGGCACCATCCATTTTCTTCACCACCTTGCTTATGCATCCATTTTGTCTTCATTGATTGTGCTGGAAGGGTAAGCATCACAGAATTTCAGTTTGTTTGAACAAAATGTTCTTGCATTGAAGGTGAGCAGAAGTCCAAAGTCTGTCCACAACCTCAGTGTATTGCCACATAAAAATATGTACATAGGCCAATACCTCTATTGTTATGAATTAATGTATTAGCATATGTACACACATATGCTTATACCTCTATCAATATCTTTGTTTACTATATCTTTCCTCTGTTTCCTTTCACCTTCCTCCTGCCCCACCAACATGCCTGCCCTACTTTTGCCTCTTTGTAATTCCTTTCAGCAACATTGCTGTTGCTTCAACTACTCAAGGATCTCTATGTCTTTGTTGTTGCTGATTTAATTCCCTAGTTGTTCCCAGTCTAGGTACTATTTGCTCACACCCCTGCCCTTCCCCTACCTCTCCCATCTCCCATCTCCCATCTCCCATCTCCCTTCCCCCACCTTCTTCTCCTCCCATTCTCTCTAATTCCCCCATCAGTCCTATTTCTTTCTCCTTGGACTTGCTTCCCATGCCTATCTTATATCAGTAGGTAACCCAACAATGGCAGAGACCAAATAAAAATACAACAAAAGTTTGAAAAGAGATATCAAAAACAAACAAAAAACATTCATAATTCCAGGTCTGTTTACTGACCTTTATGATTGTCGCCTCACTGGTCCTAGGGGAGACAGAGCTGCCTCTCCTAGCTTGAAGTTTATTTTAAAATTTTCAGGGGTTTTTGTGTCTTTTCTTAACTCCCATTGCTCTTCTATTAAGTTCCTTTCTTGCTTTGCACCTCTGTAGGAGGATTCAGACTGGATTACTTCCCCACCATGTGTTCCAAGTATTGTCCTCTGAGTATACTTTTTGCACAAACACAAATAATTACACAAAGAGCAACGAGTATAGGAGAAGAAAATGTTCTAAAATTGGTTGTGGTAATGATTGTACAACTCTTCTTGATATGGTTGAACTACTGGATTGTGTGGTACATGCATGAAATTTCAATAAAACTGTTAAAAATAATAAAAATTAAATACATGGAAAAGACAAAGAAAAGGGGGAGGAAGAAACAGAGAAAAAGAAGAGAAGGGGGAAGAACATAAAAGAAAGATAAACAACTCTCACAATATTATAGATCTTATATGATTTTTTTCAACTTCAATGATTTTTTTCTAAAATAGCCCCTCTGAAAATGTCATTTAGTATTCTCTCCTCAAGCTTGTTTTGAAATGAAGTACCAAAGGCATTCTATCCCCAGATCTTGTGTAAAGATATCTGTACATAACACAACCAAACAAAAATCAAAAATGAAAGAGCTTCACAGGGCAGTCCTTTTTTGAATGCATTTTTCCCACTGTCAATCAATTCACTCTGAGTCAGTGCACCCAGTGGCATTATCTGGGAAGGTTCTCTCTGGCTTCAGTGATTTTTTCCCCCTAAAAGCAGTTTCACTAGATCCTCAACTTTTGTGATAGCCAATTTAAGAGAACAGTGTGCAGCTGTGAAATTTGGTTCCTGCTTGGGGGAAATGCTGCAAAAACTGTTGTGATGTTGAAAACAGCTTATAAGGACAGTGCTATGGGAAAAGTTCAAGTGTATGAGTGGTTTTCTTATTTCAAAAAAGGTGAAACAAGGGCTGAGCCCCGGTGGCATAGTGGCTGTGCGTGGGACTGCAGTCCACTGGATTGGTGGTTCAAATCCAGCAGCAGCTCTCCAAGAGCAAGGCTGGGCCTCCTACTCCCACCGGAAGGGAGTGATCCCCCGCCCCCTCAAAAAAGGTGAAACGTTGATTGATGAAACCTTGTACAGGACATCTGTCAACTTCCTAAACGGACAAAAATGTCAACAAAATTTGTATAGTTGTGCTCAGACGGACATTGGACCATGGAAGAGATAGGGAAGTTGTCTGGATTATCTTGGAGCTTGGTTCAGCAAATTTTAATAAAAGATTTGAGAATGAGAAGCATCATTGTGAAGTTTGTCTCAGGCTCTGACTGACCAGCAAAAAGAGTGTCTAGTGGAACCATGCCTTGCTTTGAAAGAACAGACTCTGAAGCTACCCAGACATTTTTCCTATGGTCATTGCTGGTGAGAGACATGGTGCTATTCTTATGACCCCCAAAGTAAACATCATTCAAGCCAATGAAAGACAACATTGTCACCTCACCCCAAAAATCTCATCAAGTGAAAGCAATGATGAAGAGGATGCTCATTTGTTTTATGATGTGGGGGGTAGTGCATTTGGATTTCATTCCACCAGGTCAGATTGTTAATCATTTCTCTTTCTCCTCTGAGCATAGATCAGAACAAGTAGACCCCTGCTGTCATGCAGAGTGCATTGGAAAGTAGATTATTATGTCAGAATACAAAATAATGTGCAACCAAAAAAAAAGGCCTGTTTGGTTACAGATGGGGAACTGGTTTTGCCATCACAACTATGCACTTTTCATGCAATGATCTCAGTGCACCAGTTTGGGGCAAAAACAGCATGCCTCTTTTGCCCCCATGCACCTTACTCACCTGACCTCACTCTGTGAAACTTCTTTTTGTTTTGGCTGATGAAGAAGATCAGGAAAGGACAGTGATTTGGTGTCATAGAAGAGGTGAAGAAAACAATGAAAGGTTCTGTCAGCCATCCAAATAGATGAGTTTGAAAAATATTTCCAAGAATGGAATTGCAGATTTGAAACTGTATTAAGTGTAATGGAGAGCACTTTGAAGGTAATAAGGTAGTTGAAAAAAATTTAAATACATAAAAAAATTCTGGTTTGGTGGGATACCCATTTGTGTGTGTGTGCGTGTGCGCACAGAATAATGAATTACTTATATGACTCTCCTAGCCAAAATCTTCATAACTTCCATTAAATAACCTGTGTTTTCCTGATGAGTCTGGATTAGCAGACAGCAAAACATACTGATTGAATTGTTTTGATCTGACTGTAAATAATTTGAGCAGTTAATTTTGATTGCTATCTTGTGGGTATAAAAGGAGTCATATCTCTTGGGCTCCCAATTAATTCTAGTCCCAACCTAAGAACAATGAAATCTTATGACATGTCCCTGCTTGATACTTGCCCTCAACAAGAGATCACTCAAGATATGGGAGCCATGTAAAAGTCTTCTGAAGAGACTAGATGGTGCCTGACTCTGAGAAAGAATAGTGTCTGAGGACTTAAAGGCTTGCCTTCAAATAAGAAGCAATCTAAATGAGAAGACAACTACATCCACATGGAAGACGTACATCAGTCTGTATGATCCAAGTATTTTACATAATATAATCCAAATCCAAAGAGGACATGGAATCAGAGCTTAAATTATGAGCACCAGGTTTGCAGAAAGCTATGAATAACAGTGGAAGCCTAAAATCCATTTGCTGGATTCCTACAAAGATTAAACCTCAGGTGATTTCCCGCTAAATCATAGCCAAGAGAAATGAATAGCTTGAGAATGTTAAGAAAGAAGATTACAGTAGATATAATTAAGTTAAAATGCAGCATCTTATGTGATTCCCCTTTGATCCATTTAAATGTTGTATCAACTTTAAAAAATGTGAAGTGGAAATGCACATGAATTAAGCTTCTAGTGAATCCCCTCTGAACGTAGATCGAGGATATGAAGAGCCTTGCTATAGACACAATAGGCCTGAAAGGTTGACCTCCTGAATACTGCATCAGAACCTGAGAGCAGAGTGCATTGGAAAGTGAATTATGGCAAATATATTTAGGTTAAAATTTAACACCTTATCATTTGATCTCTCTTTTGATCTGTGGCAGTCATGTGCTTATGTTCATTTTATGATTGAAATGTAGGGGTGGAGTCTAGCTTGTTAATCTGGAGATAGCCATTGAGTAGCCAATGAGGCCTCTTTGTGGGCATGGCTTTCTCCTGAGACTTCTGGGAAATCTCACAATATTTCCCTCGTGAAGATGAGAAGCTATCTTCCCCAGTTGTTGGGAGTTAATCTTAGAGATGATGAATCACTGACAATACAAGATGGCAACGTCCGAGAAGCTGGAGGAGCCGGAGGAGAGGCCACATGGCTTTGCCCTGATGGAGCCAGACCTCTGAAGCTGGAGCGGCATGCTGTTCATGGACCCTGAGCCCTGGAAGCGAGGAGCTATGGGGAGACCCCTGCCAGCACCGGGATTCTGCACCCAATGACCTGTGACTTTGTGAGTTGGAAGAAGACTTTATAGACTGATTTTGGGCATATGGGTTAATATTGGACTTATGACTTTGAACTGGACTGGGCTGGGATACTTTCTCAGTGTTCCATTCCTTTGGTATATAAACCCTTTCCTTATATCCATATGCATGTCTATGAAATTTGTTCCTCTAGTCTACCCGGACTCAAACATGATCATTTTAGAGTTGTTCGAGTTTTTATCATTTTCTGCTCTATTTTCAATCGATATTTTTCTCTATTTTATTTTGTTATTGTTCACTTTTTGTTTCTGTGCTTTTTGTTTTTCTACATTTCTTGGCATATTAATTTTAGGATGGATGACTATCTAGAAACAGTCACCAGATTACTGGTTTCTTGGGGGTTTGGAAAGGAAGATTGGAGGAAAAGGGGGAGCTAATAACAAGGAATTCAAGAGAGAAGAGAGTCTGCTAAAATTGATTGTGGTAATGACTGTACAACTCTTATTGCAATGATTGAACTATTGAATTGTATGGTATGTAGATAATGTCCCAGTAAAACTGCTTAAAAGTAAAATTAAACAAACAGAAAAATAAATAACAGATTAAATGAAATGGGCCATCTCAGAAACAGGATGGGAGGATTTCACTAACAGCAAGAGAAAAGAGTCAGGGTTGGGGCTGGGAGTGGGAATGACCTTTGGACTTGATATTTATATGCACTGAACCCCCGCAGATCTAGGAGACAGTTGAAACTCCAGAGGAGCAGCTACAGCAGGAGCGGGCACCACAGCCAGAGGCAGGTGGACTTCCCAGCTCACAGGGAAGGCAAAGCTGAGTGCGTTGGGGCAAGAGGCTGGTTTATGAGTTGGGATACCTTTGGGCAATCAAGTGAGGGAGCTGGGTTTGCTGACCCACAGAGTTGGAGCTAAATACCTTTGGGTTAAGGTTTCTAGTGGAGTGGCATGCCCTCTGGACATTACTGCAACCGTGAAAGGGTTTTCTAACATTGCCCAGGCAGACAGAGGCCAAGCCAAGAACTAAACAGGCGAGAGAAAGGGCCCAGCCGAGAAGAAACTGCCCTGCCTGAACAATTGTATCCTGAGCACTCATCACTTGAATTATAGCCTGAAAACTTTCTGAATAAATCTTTTAATTGTGACTCTTATCAGCGAGT
Organism: Nesogale talazaci; assembly: GCA_004026705.1. Lineage (NCBI taxonomy): Eukaryota > Metazoa > Chordata > Mammalia > Afrosoricida > Tenrecidae > Nesogale > Nesogale talazaci. The sequence goes on along the minus strand of PVJH01000489.1, from coordinate 3,659 downwards.
TCTGTGTGGCCCCTGGAGTGAATTATCAGAGCCAGTCAAGTACAGGAGTGTGCTGCATGAGGGATGGAGTAAAGCACTGTGCTGTGGGTAGGATGTGGGGCAGAATGGAAGAACACAGCAGCCTTGGGAATTTGGCGGCCTGAATACTGAGTCAGAACCAGAGAGCAATGCCAGCAGTGACCCGCAAGGAGCCAGGTAGGATAGAGTGGGGAAACCACCTTCTGGAGGCCAGGGAGCGCTCTTTAGTGGGACATAGTGGATAGTGAGTCCCAGGGAAACAGTCACTCCCTCAGATGGACACCCTTTGACTCTAGTGTTTCAAGTACATGTGAAGGTAATAAGATTCACTTTGCCTGTTTGACTTGTGCTATCCTACCCTATCCTGTTGTTCCTGCTCTGCTCTCGCCCTGTGTGTCCTGAGGCTCCTCAGAGAATACCTGAGACACTGGTTTACTTCACTGATTTGTTTATGTATTTTTTACAAGTCCATAGAAACACCTACTGTGTGCCTGCTTCTGAGACTGCATGTGAGTGTATGGGGTCAACCGTACAGACAAACTACTGTCCTCATGAAACTTATGGTCTGGCATTTGGGGAAGGACTCGTGGTGAGGACGTCAATCCTTGCTAAGGTAATTGCAGAGGGAGGGGAAGATGTTTCTATTCTATCCAGTGTCAGAGAGGAGTTCTCTGCAGAGTTGACAAGTAAGGTGAGAGCTGAATGATAAAGGCATGCAGGGATGGTAGGTGTAGCTTTCCCTGGCACAGCAAACAGCAGGGACAGAGGGCCTGGCACAAGAGTGAGTTCATTGTGACCAAGGGAAGAGGAACCAAACAGTGTGTTTAGAGAGGAGGGCAGGTGTCTTCAAGGACTAGAGCAAACTGAACCTCCAGATCTTTAGGCCACCCCCAGCAGGCCACATACAGTCAACATTGGCTCTGCCACCAGCTGGCACTCTGGGAAGACATAGCACAAGAAAAGGGATGGATCCACAAAGGTCTTCAGAGCATTGAGGGAAAGGGAGGTGGAGGGGGTTTTGCAAGAAAAGTGTCATACAGGGTAACACTAGAGGTCTCATGGGCTTGAGACTTAAGAAGCCTAGAGAGAAAAATACATGGCCCGTGTCTTGGGAGCAGAGCCAGTGGAGATGGGCTGGTGGGTGTGATTGTGACCCAGCTGGGCCAAATTCAAAGGGAGGGACTGTAGGAACAGAAGGGCATGGTAATAGATAAAACCCACCTCAGGCCCACTGCCCATGAGTGGAATTCAATCACAGTTACCTTATGGGACAGAGGAGAATTGCCCTGTGGGTTTCTGAGACTGTCACTCTTGACAGGATCGGACAGCCTCATCTTTCTCCAGTGTGGAGAGACTGGTGATTTTGAATTACTGACCTTAACGTTGACAATCCAATTCACAATCCACTGTGCTACCCAGGATCAGAGAAGGGCGGTCAGAACTCAGCCAGATCTGCTAAGCTCTCAAAGCCGAGTCTCCAGCAGGGAGCAGGCCAGCAGGAACCCCAGAGAATACTCACCTGCAGATACTGCTGACTAATAGCTCCTTGGGCTGGGTCTTCGACCAGGCCACACTCCAACATCTGTAAAAACACAGCCAGTTCAGCCAGCACCCTGATGACAGCTAGCAGAGCACTGGCGCAGGGTCAACATTGGCTTGTATACCTGCTTGTTCTGCAAACACAAGTAAGATTCAACCTGTCACCATCTATTAAACTTGCATTGTCCTGCTGCTGCCTTCAAGCCAAACAGGTCTAAATACAGGTATGTACATATGTAAATATATTTATTTATGATGATGGGAAAATAGAGCTATGTACATATATTTATAGGTTAAGTATTAAGGTAGCAGATGGACATTGGGTCTCCACTCAAGTACTCCCTCAATGCAAGAAAACTTTTGTTCTATTAAACTGGCATTTCATGATGCTCACCTTCCCAACACGATTGTGGATAACAAATCGGGTGCATAAATGTGTTAGTCTGGGTAGGCTAGAGAAACAAAATTCATAAACACGTACATCAATATAAGGGAGAGATTTATATGCAAGAGCAATTGAACATTGAGAAAAACATCCCAACCCAGTCCAGTCCAAGATCATAAGTCCAATATTAGTCTACATATCTAATATCAATCTACAAAGTCTTCTTCAGACTCATGAAACACATGTAATGATGCCGAATGCAAGATGATCACAAGTCAGATGGATAGAATGCCTTTGGCTCCAGTGATGTTGTAAACCTCAGTGCTGACAGGAGTCTCTGAGTGGCTCCTCCTGCTTCAGAGGTCTAGTTGCATCCATGTGGATTGTCTGGCTCAGGACACTAGGTTAGCTCCATGTGGCTTCTCCTCTGGGATGTTGTGTTAGTCCAGGTAGACTAGAGAAACAAATTCACAGACACACATATGAATATAAGGGTAAAGTTTATATACAAGAGGAATGGAACCTTGAGAAAGCATCCCAACCCAGTCCAGTTCAAAGTCATAAGGCCAATATGAGCCCATATGCCTGACACCAGTCTGTAAAGTCTCCTTCTGACTCATGAAGTCACCGGTCAGTGCAGAATCCCAGTGCTGGCAGGGGTCTCCCCGTGGCTCCTTGCTTCCAGGGCTCAGGGTCCATCAACAGCATCCACTGGTGGTAGAGGCAACGCAGCGCTAGCAGGGGTCTCCACATGGCTTCTCCAGCTTCAGAGGTCTGGTTCCATCAGGGTAAGGCCATTTGACTTCTCCTCTGGCTCCTCCCGCTCCTCAGATGGTGCCATCTTGTCTTGTTCATAATTCGTCATCTCAGAGACTGACTCCCAACAACTGGGGAAGATAGCTTCTCATCTCCACCAGGGAAATACTGCGAGATTTCCCAGAAGCCTCAGGAGAAAGCCATGCCCACACAGAGGCCTCATTGGCTACTCAATGGCTATTTCCAGATTAGCAGGCTAGACTCCACCCCTCCATCTCAATCATGAAATTGGCCTAACGAATGCATGACCACCACAGATGTCTAACAGGAAATAAACCTTGTCAGTTGAGAGGCTCTAAGTGAGTGTCACCAGTAGAAAGTCTCCAAGAAAGTGAACCGAGAGACAGTGTCTCTATGTCCATACAGAGATCTCATTGGCCATCTCCAGATTGACAGGCTAGACTCCACCTCTACACTATTCATCCTCACTATTAACACCAGATTAGGTGACTGCCACAATAATCAAATGTGATGAATAAAATTGATGGTGCCCAGCAATCCAGAGATATAGCATCTGGGGTCTTAAAAGCTTGAAGATAAACAAGTAGCCATCTAGCTGAGAAGCAACAAGGCCACATGGAAGAAGCACATCAGCCTGTGTGATCACGAGGTGTCAACGGGATCAGGTATCAGGCATCAAAATACCAAACAGTCATATGTGTCAGACAGGGTTCTTCTAGAGAAATAAAATTCAGGACACTAGTAATGCCGTTTTATATGTTTATATACTGAGAAAGATATATAAGATAAAAAGATAACAAGTTAACTATAAGGCAATACAGATTGCTCGGTGCAACTCACTTGCGTGAGGCAACTACAAGACTAGCAGTGCTTCAATTCTTGAGGGCCGCTAAATAGTCCTCTGTAGAGCAATCCAGGCTATCTGGTTACAGGCCGCAAA